>WAAB01025589.1:133710-151068 GCA_013389865.1 Piaya cayana | reverse complement strand
GAGAACTGAACACAATACTCCAGATGAGGTCTCACAAGAGAGGAATAGAGGGACAGAATCACCTCCCTTGACCTGCTGTCCATGTGTCATTCAATGCAGCCCAGGACACAGTTGGCCTTGTGAGGTGTTTCCACACTGGAATGGGTGTCCTGGGTCAGCTGGGGAACTTTCGCTCCTTGAGATGTTCAAGACTTGTGTGGATGAGGCCCTGAGCAACCCCTTCTAGATTTGGGGTCAGTCCTGCCGTGAGCCAGAACTTGGACCTGCAGAGGTCCCTTCCAGATGACATTGAGTAGCCTGTGTTGTCTTTGAGTAATTTTCGTCTTATTTCTTGGGAAAGGGACCTCTGTTCAACAGGGATGCAATCACAATGCAGCACATAGGTCTCGCTTCAGCTTTCCAGTAATGCTGTAACTACAATTATGATCATCTTTCCAGAAGAGAAGGCAGTCAAAGAAATAATATGCAGCCAAACACATCCTGAAACTTCCCTTTCTTAAAAGAAATACCAACTTGGTACTTCTGTCAAAAGCTGAATATGCAGTACCAAACAAAGCCAGAGGCAGAGTTATGTTTCAGTAGGCATAATAAACAACCGAGGCAGGAGATTCTATCACTTAGAAGGCAAAGACTTTCCTAAAACATATAACAGAAATGACCCACGCATTATTAGGCTCAGTACAGCAACTGTTATGTCAGAGGCCAGATGAGAGGATTCCGACACTGCCTTCTAATTTTAACAACTATGAAATAAAACCTTGCAATGTGAGCTGTGACAATTAACAAAATTACACCTAACCCTTCCTGTCACTGGAGATCCCTGTAAACGTCTCCGAAGAGTTCTTAAGGCTCCATGGTTCTGGAAAGACAATGAGACATTTGGCAGTGCCGCTGTCTAAGGGATAACCTTTTCCTGGCCCTGCAAAGCCCTTTACAGGTTTGATTGAGTTATGAGGCATTGCGAATTGCTGCTTTCTCTTTGCATTTTGTATAACCCAGCTTGGTTTGGCTTACTGCCCAAACCCCTCCATATTCTCTCGCAAGCCCCGGTGCAGTCTCCTGCAAGCAACGCACACTCAACAGGCACCCCCACGTGGGATCCAAAATGGATACTGCTCCTCCTCCTCCACAGCTTCAAGTAATTCTCCTCGCCAAAGGTAGGCTGCCTGCACAGGCAGCCAGGAGATCACGGGCTGCAGTTCCTTCTCTATTAAAGGATGCAGATAAACCCTCCCCTTCCCAGGCTGTAGTGTGGAGCAACTCTTCATGGGTAACAAAAACTGGAATCGAGTCAGGCTCAAATGAGACACACTCAAATTTTACCTGCTTCAGTACACACCCTTGGTCTCTCTTAGAAAGTCGGGGGAATGTTTGTCCTTGGCTCAGGAGAGCATCTACATCTTAGATGGAGGGTCTGAGAAAATACATTTCCCTAGATGCCAATGGAAGCAGAGGGACAGGACCAAATTGTCTGAGATGGTGCTGGGGGTCCTGGCCAGGATCACAAATGACAAACCTTGCGCCCCAAAGGCTTGCACATGCCTGTGGCTTTGCACAGATACACCCAGCACACATCCCAAGAGCAGGAAGGTAAATTCCAGTGATATAGGGAAGCCTCAGAGGTACCCCTAGATCCACCGAGGGCTGATGGATTTTTCTGCTTCAGCTGGTGCTCAACGAGAAAGCAGACTCCAGGATGGGCAGTCTGAGTCCAGGGCTCCATCTGCTTGAAAAGACTGAACACCAGCTGAGGTCCAGCTAGCCCTCTCAAGGGACAGTGATGGAAGGGAGAGCTAAAGGCTTTCAGTATCCATGCTACTTACTTAAGAAAAAGAGCTAACACCACCATCAATTCAGCAGTGTTTCTTTAGCCAGCAGACATTTCCAGCAGCCTTCCTTTAGCTACCAGACATTTAAGGCCTGACCCAGTCTTCATTGATATTAACTGCTGGTATGCAGTTGTCAATAGTTACCACAGCCACTTCCATTGCTTTTGGGAGGGAAAAAACCCCCAACCAATATTTATTATACTTGGTTTCATTATCTCCTACTCCTGATCTCCTCCGACTTTAACATCCCAGTAATCTCAGGCTGATTCAGACCTGGTCCAAGCAGGAGGGGAGGTGCAGCAGGCAGAGCGTGACTATGGTACATGACACAGAAGCTCATCCTGAGCCAGCCAGTGATGATTTGGGGGTGGAGGGGAATAGCACTGATGTAGCCTCCTCTCTGAGGCTTCTCCTAGGCACTGCCTGGTAGAACATACACCAGCTGGAGGCAGTGAGTGCAAAGATATCAAGGTGCACGGCTGGATCATCCAGTATCGAAGAAGAAATGAAAATTTTCTGTGCCACTCGTCAGGACTACAAATACTTCAAGAAGCAGTAATCTGATAGCATCTATACTTCTAACAAAATGGGACAGCACCTGCTCTCTGGTCCTGGATGACTAGCATTACACAGCTTGCACCCACATGGAAAAATTCTCCTATCCTATTCCAAAAAGGAACGGACATAGCTAACCCATCCACCAGGAATAGGTATGGTCAACTCCTAAACCACGCCCAGGCATCATCTAGAAGAGAGCCTGTTAGCACGGACCAAAGACCATACAAAGGAACCCCATCCTAATGGACAAACAGTGCAGTGCAACAGTGCTGGGGCCCTTTTAGTTTGTTACTACAGACATGGCTGGCATTACCTTTCACTAGATGCTAGTCTACGGAAATAAGTTCAGAGTCAGTGAAGTTCCTTTAGGTACAGATGTTCTGAAGCTCAAACCTCTGGTTTTCTTCAGTTGGGAACTGTTGAAAGTACACAGCGACAATTCCTTAAGCCATTTTTTTGAAATGCAGGAACTACATCCAAAATCCTATGTGAAATCAGAGGTATTTGGCATGCAAAAGCACAGACTCAGAAGTCAGAAGATCTGAGAACTAAGCTGAGTTTGCTGCTCTGTAATTCTTTAGCTCTGTGTTCCCATCCTGGTTTTTTTCTTCTCCTTCTGCAAAGGCATGGGTTAGCACTGGCAGGAGGAACCAGGGGGGCAAAACAAACACAGCTGCTTTCTAACACATTGCAGATGATGGAAAGTGTCCTGAAAGTCAGATGGGACGATAACTGATGGATCCCTCTTGACAGGTAAAGATCGTTCAGACAGGAGTGCCCACTGGAGCGATACAGCCAGGGGACACATGCCTTGCGTGAGAAATCAGAAGCTGGACGATGTATACACATACATACATACACATCTATGTATCTACACACACATCTCTACCCAGTGAATGACAGTCCCAAGTATTTTAACTCCTGTCTCCGTTCCCCTCTATTATAACATGAATACATTGCTATCAGACAACCTAAAGCACACTTCCCAATGGCCAATTGTCTGACTTCATGCCGGAACCTTGGTGTCTTGCTATAGAGCATGGTGGAGAAAGGGAGGGGAGGAAAGGGAAGGGCTCTGTATTCAGCGTCAGATAGCAATGAATGAACAGATCAGGGTTCAGGTTGTATATCACAGCCTTGTTGTCAGCCTTTTGATGGGTACACTGAGTGTGACACTACTGTACCAGTGAAAATGAATATGCAAGCAAAGGGATTAGAATTCCAAAATGGTTGAATACCAAGATGGCAGCAAGTAATGAATGTGCCTGATTATCTTGGGTATGGCTATTCCCATGGTTTGCAGATTTATTTTTTTTTAAGTTTGGTTAAGAATAAACACATCTATGCAACACCAAATGAAAGGTAGTTTTGAAACAGAGGCATTTTTCTGCCTCCTACAAAATAATTTCAACACTGGCTGGACGTAGGGGCTATGAACTCAGGCTGGAATTTGGATTGCTCAAGGAATAAAACTGTAGTCCTGGCGAAATCATCATACTTCAGTTAACACTCTTGCCTACCCAGTAGACGAAGCTGAACTACATCCCTCCCCCAGCACTAATATGAAGCCAGAGGATCATAGAATCATAGAATCATTAGGTTGGAAAAGACCTTTGACATGAACTCCAACCATACCTGTCCACTACTAAATCATATCCCCAAGCACGTCATCTACTCGCCTTATAAACACCTCCAGGGATGGGGACTCCACCACTTCCCTGGGCAGCCAGTTCCAGTGCTGGATAACCCTTTCTGTGAAGAAATTTTTCCTAATGTCCAATCTAAACTTCTACTGACACAGCCTCAGGCCATTACCTCTGGTCCTATCACCTCTCACTTGGGTGAAGAGACCAACACCCGCCTCTCTGTGATCTCCTTTCAGGTAGTTGTAGAGAGCAATAAGGTCTCCCCTCAGCCTCCTCTTCTCCAGGCTAAACAACTCCAGCTCCCTAACCCACTCCTCGGGGACTGAAACACTTTTGAGTCCAGGCTAAAGGCAGTGAGCATTAGCTAAAGCTTTCTCCACCTGCTCACTGGGCTACTGCAGGCCACTCCTGCACCACTGCATGCACACACCTCATGATTAGAACACACACCTTCCTGTCCTCCACTTTTTCCTCCCCACCTTGCTGACAGAAGCATCTGAGAACCAGCAACCATCAGACATGGCCAGGACAGGCTGAGAGCTGCCCCACTAGGGAGGCTTGGCAGAAATAGCATCAAACAACCCTCTGCCACTGAAGTGACGACTGCTCAGAAATCAAAATACAGGCGTTCAGTCCAAAAACAGTGGCAGCTGTCATTTTTTTTGTGTTTTTCTATATGAAAATTGATTTTCTATTGTCAATGTATTGGAATTTCATTGGTGCGTTGATCTTTAAAGTACTGCATGAAACAGATCACTAGGAAATGTTTCTGTACCTTCAGAAACTTAACTCTATACTGAAGGGCAAATTATACATGCTGTAATACACAAGCTGAATTAATCATCTTGATTTACGTCTACCCATATATGTAAGAGAAGATGAACTCTTGATACCACCTGAGGAACCCTAACATATACAAGTCCATGGGACATAATGAGATGCATCTCAGGGTTTTCTCATCCACCAGCACCCCAAATCCTTCTCCTCAGGGCTGTTCCCAATCCACTCTCTGCCCAGTCAGTACTTGTGTTAGGCATTGCCCCAACTCAGGTGCAGGACCTTGTACTTGGCCCCACTGAACTTCATGATGTTCACCCAGGCCCACGTCTCAAGTCTGTCAAGGTTCCTCTGGAGGGCATTCCTTCCCTCCAACATGCTGACGGCGCCACACAGCGTGGTGTCATCAGCAAACTTCCGGAGGCTACCCTCAATTCCACTATCCATGTCTGCAAGAACAATGTTAAACAACACCAGTCCAAATACTGACCCCTTAGGAATGTCACCAATCTCCACTTGGACATTAAAGCCATTGACCACAACTCTTTTGAGTGTGACCATCCAGCCTTATCCACCAGCTGGTCCACCTATCAAATCCAACTTAGAGACAAGAATGTCACATGGGACAGTGTCAAATGCTTTGCACATTGTGCTTAGTATAAGACAGAAATGGACCTGTTGGAGCCAATCCAGAAGAAAATCTAAAAAGGTTGAGAGTAGAGGTTGTTCAGCCTGGACAAGAGAAGGCTCCAGAGAGACCTTACAGTGGCATTTCTGTATGTAAAGGGGGGTTACAAGAAAGACACAGACACTTTTTACCAGGGCCTGTGGTGGCAGGACAAGGAGCAACAGTTTTAAACTGGAAGATGATAGGTTTAGACTGGTTTAGAATCTATTACTGAGCGTGGTGAGGCACTGGCACATGTTGCTCAGAGAAGTCGTGGATGCCCCATCCCTGGAGGTGTTCAAGGTCAGATTGGATGGGGCTTTGAGCAGCCTGACACAGTGGAATATGTCCTTGCTCATGTCAGATGATCCTTAAAGGTCCCTTCCAACCCAACCCAATCTATGATTCTGTTCCTAAAATAATACTTCCTGTACAAAACAGGAAGATGACATGAGCCAACAGCATTAGTCCTTTTCTGATATGTACTTGTTGACAAATTCATGTGTCATGCTACGTAGGTGCTCCATTTCCCCAGTAAAATAATAAATAAAAATTAAAATGCTCACAAATCAGGAAAGGGTGCCAAATCAGTGTAGTAAAAAATAAACTTGCAGAGTGCTGGCAGTCTTGGGAGATAAAGCCAGTTTACATTTATTATGTCTACATTAATATTCTGTTTTCTTAATTCTGTGCAACCATGAGGAGTTAAGAATGTTATTTTGAGTATGAAAGCTGTAATTCTGGAGCCTCCATTGAATGAAAAGCATATCTGAAAAAAAACCCAACATTTTCTGATGAGCAAGGTGAAATAAAAACAAATTAGAGCTAAAGTGAAGTAACAAATAATAAAAACATTCATGCATTTAACAATAGCTTAATTTACAGTATAGAAGAAGATATTAATTTTTGTAGAAGCAACTGAAAATAAAGTTTGATTCACTAAATGATGGTTAGATGTACTAAAAAAGGTTACATTAATCATAAAACTATTCCTGAGGGTACACTAAAATGACTGTAAGCATGTAACAGATTTGCTTAAAAGTCTCCCAAGAATCATTCCTTGTCACCAGAGGAAAGGCTCTAGACTTCTTGGAGACACAGGCTGCCAAGGCCCAGTGGAGGATCATGCAACACAACGGGCAATTCAACCTCCACAAGTGGAATGTACCCTTCCTGATGCATGATCCAGAGGAAGGGTACATCACTCTCTTCATCCTCACTGTTTTAAGAAGTGCTGTGACTTCTATTTTTGCAACTCCCCAGCCCGTCTTGCCTGTGGAGCTCTCAGAGGTTATGGGTCATACCCAAGTCCTCCTTTTTATACACAGACCTCCCTTTCCTAAGAAATAAGAAGCAAATTACTCAAAGATAACACAGGCTGCTCAAAGGCAGATGTCAGGGCCTCATCCACACAAGTCTTGAACATCTCAAGGAGCGAAACTTCCCCAGCTGACCCAGGACACCCATTCCAGTGTGGAAACACCTCACAAGGCCAACTGTGTCCTGGGCTGCATTGAATGACACATGGACAGCAGGTCAAGGGAGGTGATTCTGTCCCTCTATTCCTCTCTTGTGAGACCTCATCTGGAGTATTGTGTTCAGTTCTCTAAGAAGGATATGGAGCTGTTGGAACGGGTCCAGAGGAGGGCTACAAGGATGATCAGAGGGCTGGAGCACCTCCCATACGAGGACAGGCTGAGAGAGAGTTGGGTTTGTTCAGCCTGGAGAAGAGAAGGCTCCAAGGAGACCTTATAGCAGCCTTCCAGTACCTGAAGGGGCTACGTGAAAGCTGGAGAGGGACTGTTCACAAAGGCTTATGGTGATAGGACTAGGGGCAATGGGTATAAACTGGAGAGGGGCATATTTAGCGTAGACATAAGGAAGATTTTCTTCACCATGAGAGTGGTGAGTCCCTGGCACTGGTTGCTCAGGGAAGCTGTGGCTGCCCCATCCCTGGAGGTGTTCAAGGCCAGGTTGGATGAGGCCTTGAGCAACCTGATCCAATGGGAGGTGTCCGTGCCCATGGCAGGGGGGTTGGAACTGGATCATCTTTAAGCTCCCTTCCAACTCAAATTATTCTATAATTCTGTGATTATCAGTCATAAATTCCTTGTTGCAACTTGTGACCATGACTCCAGGTACCATAGCTCCTCAGTCTTTGATACCTGGAAGTTATCCACCAGTCATGGAACCATTATGGTTCCAGACTTCTGCTGCAAGTCTTTACTGCGGAAGAATGCTGGTAACTTTGCCGCTGTAGGACACATGTAAGGATACAGGAAACCAGAAGTAGAATCCAAAGTCAAAGTAGCCACATCATCCATCCCACTCCTTAGTAACAGAGCAGTAAAATGCATGGTCACTCCTTTCTACCAAGATCTGTATTATTCTGAAGTAGGTAGAGGGAGGTCCAGGCAAGAACTTGTCTCTGCTCAGAGCCCTCAGTCCCAGGCAAACGTGTCAGAATGTACAGAAGATCCAGGAGAAACTCAGTAGCTAGAAGGATCAAACTCTGCAAATGGATTTTAACAAATGACGTGCTAAAAGTAAGGTTGGGTGGAATAAAGCCTTATGGTTTCTAACAAGGATCAATGCCCTACCTCCCAATGGCATTAGGAGACACTGTCAGTATCACAGATGATCACAACTTGAAGAGAGAACTTAAGAAAATTAAACAATGAAGGAGCAAAACCAGGATGCAAATAGAAAAAGGGCAAAGGGAGGCCAACGTGGCTGTCAAGAGTAAATTAATGAGGTTAATAATGAGCATGAGAATTCCCCACTTCTCACTGAGAGGAACTGCAGAAGGATTTTCCAAGAGGAGTGGCTGGGTGATCACATGACACTTGAACTTCCATCTAGATAAACATAAAACAATGCACACAGAGAAGAAACAACTCCATCTCCACACATAGTTATGGACTCTGAGCTGACAGGTACCATTCAAGAGTGATATCCCTGAGATACAAGAGGTAGATCCATGAAAATGTCAGCTTAGCATTTGGCAGCCTTCAAGAAAGTGAACGATTTGCTAGTAATTCCTGATAAAGGAATAGAAACAAAATAGTGCCATTATGGCCTTGCACAAACCCATGGTTTTTCCAAGTCTTGAAACACGTGTGCAAACATGCTCCTCCCACAGGAACCAGGAGGAGCAATGAAGAGGCGTGACTGAGTTGGGTTAGACACCATTGTTACTTTGAAGGCATCAGACAAGGTATTATCAAGCAATGAGAGAAAGTATGATTGCCAGTGGACACTGAGCTTGTCAGACATCCTCTGTCAAGCCACTTAATACTGCAGTTACTTAACACCAGGGAAGAAGAAAATGGATTGGAGAAGGTGCAGAAAGCAGTTTCCACAATGCTGATGGACATGGAGCATAAGAGGGGCCAAAGGAAAACATTATTAAGGCAGAACTCACTAAGTTTGCAAAATAAAGGAGCTGGCATGATGCCCAAAGAGCCTTTATAGTCAGTGACCCAAGGATGCTCTTTTGATTCTGTTTCTAGGGATTCTTGGCTAGAAGCCCATGTGAGAGCCATTTGTGCAAAGGGAAAGTATCTGAGCAGGACGAAGATGAACGGACAGACAGATCCAGAAGGAAAGGAATAAAACAAGGCCAAAGAGAGGGGCACAGAAAGAATTGTACAGGAGACCCGAGACACTGATAAGTTTTGAGTCACTTCTTTGCCTGGGATCCTACAGCTTTTCCTTGATCTACAGAACTGGCTAAGTGGGATGATCCTGCCCACGCTTGTAGGGCCAAGGGAAGGGAAACCCAAAGGTGTGACACAGGCAGATTTACCTGGAAGAGATTGCTGGAGGTCTGCACTCAAAATCCCTTTTCATAGTAAAATGCAATGCTGGTTGAGGTTGTCGTGAATCCCTCCGACAGCCTCCCTGGGAACCTGTGCCAACGTTGAACCCCACCCGGGACTTTATCAAGTTCATGGTGAAGTACGACTTTAGTTCTTATGATTTTATGAAATCAGACAACATGATGGTTATAGCTAAATCAAGGTCTTCCTGGTCATGACACAATGGATTAAAAGTCGCAAGTATCTAAAATTCACCCAAATCCCAAGAGAATTCAAAGCAAGCAATTCATGATAAAGTGCTAGCACCTACAGATACGTAACCTACCTTACTGACCACAAGACACAGGCCTCCACCCCTGAAGTGAGCACCTGAGCTCAGAGACTGAGGCCAAATTGCACTCAGACTGGACTGCCAGAAGAAAAGACATGATGGCAAGCAAAATCAGTGCCTGAAATATTTTCACTGCCTTGGGTAATCTCTGCAAAGCAGCATGTGACAACCTGTGGGCTAAAGCTTGGTGCACAACTACAGCACAAGCACAACCTGTCCCAGTGAAAAGACTTGTCCCTCTGTCAAAACCAAAGCTCCTCAAAGCCCACTGTTGAGAGGCAACGGTGGCCTATCATGGAACATCATCGGTAGCTGGTGAAGGCACCAAATGAACAAAGTCTGCAGAAACATAGGTAACATTTGCAGGTGGTGCCGAGGCCGATGAGATGGTAGATAATGAAATGGAAACTCTGGCAGACCAGTTGGCATTCCTGCTGCAATGCGGTCACACAGAAAGACATGTTACATTTATGAAATATTTTTACATCAAGGACAGAGGAATGTAGAATGCTATCAAGGTCCAAGGAAGAGTCAAAGATACACAGAAGCTCTGAAAAGGTCTTGCTGAAGATAGCAAGTGGAACCCAGCAAACCCAGTACGTGATGTCTAAGGGGCTACTCCTGAATGAATTCTTCTCCCAAGTATCAAGTGATAGGGTAAGAGGAAATGGAATCAAGTTGCACCAGGGGAGGTTTAGATTGGATATTAGGAAAAAAATTTTACATTGAAAGGGTTCTTAGGCAGTGGCAGAGGCTGCCTAGGGAGGTGGTTGAGTCTCTGTCCCTGGAGGTGTTTAGAAGATGGGTAGGTGAGGTGCTCAGAGATATGGTTTAGTAGTGAACAGGTATAGTTGGACTCAATTATCTCAGAAGTCTTTTCTAACCAAATTATTCTGTTTCTGTGATTCTATGAATGAAATCCACTAGTGCATAAAGAAAGGAATACTCTTCAGGAGTGGGAATGGACAGATGAGTTTTATCTGACTATATAGAGGACTGGTGGGACCTTTATGGGAGGAGTGCATGCAGTTTTTATTTGCATACTTCAAAAATGCTGCTAATTAATTAAAAACTTCCCCCAAAAAGTACAAGAAGGAAGTCTAATAACTCCTCCCCAAAATCCTTAGGAGGCTCAATATATTTAGCTTATCAAAGAAAAGGTTAAAAGACAATTTGACTACGGCCTACAAGCCCTACAATGAGAGAAGATTTCTGACAGCAGAGGGCTCTTTAACCTGCAAGACAAAGACGCCGGGTCTAATGCATAGGAGTTGAGGCTAAACAAAACCCACACAGAAAGTACAAAATGTGAAAAGTCTATCACTGGAAATCTTTACATGGTTTATTTTATTCTAGAAAAAATCCTCTAACATCTTCTGCAAAGACCACCAAGTGACATTCCCTGCCATGTGCTGTGCAGGGGAGTGGAGCAGCCAGGTGATCAGAACAGGTTTTTCAATGCTAAAGTCACTAGCAGTCAGAGAGGCTGGCCAAATGATAATGGGATCTAGCTCTTAGTTCTGCTATACTCTCAAAGCAATGGTCTAGAAACATATGAGCTTGATGGATAATCGTAACTGGACAAATCACTCTTCACAGAGGGTGGATCCTCTTCATGTGTCTGGCAAACTGAATAATTCTGAGGAAAACCACTTCATCTACTGCACCATCTTAAAGAGAAACAGTAGTATACCCAAAACACTATGCTAAAGATACAATTTATATCCAATATCCTAAGCTGTATATATCAATATAAAACTGAATATAAGATATAGCATTATTTATTATATAGGATATGTTATACAGACTATTTATATATATATTGTGATATATGCACACACATAAATATACAAACACAGAGAAAGCATATCTAATTCACTGTTCAAAGAGGTGAAGGCTGCCCAAACGGAACCTTAACTTAAGTGATCTACAACACAGAGACCTCATGGAAGAAACCAGATATCACCAAGTGGCTTGTAGGAGACTAAAATTTTCCACNCCTACAATGAGAGAAGATTTCTGACAGCAGAGGGCTCTTTAACCTGCAAGACAAAGACGCTGGGTCTAATGCATAGGAGTTGAGGCTAAACAAAACCCACACAGAAAGTACAAAATGTGAAAAGTCTATCACTGGAAATCTTTACATGGTTTATTTTATTCTAGAAAAAATCCTCTAACATCTTCTGCAAAGACCACCAAGTGACATTCCCTGCCATGTGCTGTGCAGGGGAGTGGAGCAGCCAGGTGATCAGAACAGGTTTTTCAATGCTAAAGTCACTAGCAGTCAGAGAGGCTGGCCAAATGATAATGGGATCTAGCTCTTAGTTCTGCTATACTCTCAAAGCAATGGTCTAGAAACATATGAGCTTGATGGATAATCGTAACTGGACAAATCACTCTTCACAGAGGGTGGATCCTCTTCATGTGTCTGGCAAACCGAATAATTCTGAGGAAAACCACTTCATCTACTGCACCATCTTAAAGAGAAACAGTAGTATACCCAAAACACTATGCTAAAGATACAATTTATATCCAATATCCTAAGCTGTATATATCAATATAAAACTGAATATAAGATATAGCATTATTTATTATATAGGATATGTTATACAGACTATTTATATATATATTGTGATATATGCACACACATAAATATACAAACACAGAGAAAGCATATCTAATTCACTGTTCAAAGAGGTGAAGGCTGCCCAAACGGAACCTTAACTTAAGTGATCTACAACACAGAGACCTCATGGAAGAAACCAGATATCACCAAGTGGCTTGTAGGAGACTAAAATTTTCCACCTAAATTGATCTATGATGAACAATGTTACCAGGGCAGAAGACATGAAGGAAGATTGAAAGCAACCAGCTACCTTTCTTCAACCAAGTCCAGACAGGCCATCATTGGCTGAAATTACTTGGAGAAGATTATGCAGTTACCCTTTGGTTTGTGGGTGAAAATACTGTCACAAAGATCAATCAAGCACTGATATCTTTACGGGAGATAACAACAAATCAGTGTTCACCACCACAACAAGCACAAAGAAGAGACTGGCAGAGATTTCTGCACGAGCACTGTCAGAACTAGGAGCAAGGCAATGCTTCTGAAGGGATTGCTTTCTTACAAAGTTGACTTGTGTTAAACTTTTAACATATGCCAAAGCCTTACCCCCACAACACTTGAAGTCCAGACTAGCCACCCAGACTAAGGTAGCAGCGAAGCTCAAACCACTTGAGCTGGAAGCATCCCCATCCCTTCATTCTCCATACGCGTCTCACTGAGGACCTAGACTGTGGGCCCATGATTGCCCAACACATGACTAGAAGGACAGAATAGATTCTCCAGTGTCCAGCTCAGCATGACACAAAGAGGAATGGGACGTGTACCTAGCCAATCTGGCAACAGACGTCTTGGGCACTGCAGCAGCTTCAGTAACTCAGACAAGGCACTGAGATGGAGCACTGAGATGAGCATCTCACATTCATGTTAAACCATCCGCTCTGACTAGACTCAGGCAGTGATGACATGAATCAGTTCTGCAGAAGATACGTACCCTAGGTGCAGCTCACTTGATTAACTGTATGACTATTTCAGAGACATATCAACTTTTAAACATACTCAGAACTTGTGTCGCCTTGTCCTTTGGCTTTTATGAAATTTGTAAAGCATTACTGTTCCGTACTTCACTAGGAACAGCCCTCAAGAAGTACAGATGGAAGAGATGAAGTGATAAATGCGGGAAATATACTTCATACTTCCATAGTATCACCTAATGGAGGAAGAAAGAGATCAGAAAATCCACTGAAGGCAACACATTTTTCTCCTGCCCAGACGAGAATGGGAGAAAGAAAAAGACAGAACTTGGGAAGATACAGTCTGACAGAGGAGGAAACAGGTTCTCAGAAGAAAAGGCAGGCACCCAAATTGCTAAAATAGATCGGGTGAACATTCAGGTAGATACTTAAGGAGGAGCCCAGCTGAATAAATGTTCAGAGCAATTCCAGAAGCTGCATTTGCAATGGTATTACACCCCAGATCCAGTAAACAAATAATTCTTCCCTACACAGCTTTGGATTCCACAGCAACTGTTCCCTCAACTCCATCTCCAGCCCCAAGAAAAACACTGAAGAACATAGGGGAGATCCAAGAGGAACCAGGAAGGTACATTATACTAATAGTGACAGAGGTTGAACTTTGGGAAGAAGAAAGCCTGCCTGATTCATTTCAGCTACAAATAAATCAAGATAGAATCTTTCAGTTTGAATGGACCTACAATGATCTTCTAGTACAACTAGACTAGATGTTTACCCTCTTTTAAAAAAAAATACACATCAGGTTGCTTTTAGTAAGGTGATCCCGCTGTGCTAGAGAATCATAGTTCCATACATGCCGATTGTTTTGGAATACAAGTAGGCCCACAAGAAACACAACTGTAACTTCTTGTGCAGACAAATCTGAAGGTGAGAATGCAAGCAACTTTCAAAGGTATACAAGGGGTATAAAACCTGGGGGAGGAGGTTAACACGTAGGAAGAGAGGTAAAGGTAGGCCATTGCAGCAGGTTAAACCTGTTAATCTTCTCCATTAGGTTCCACTGCACATTTAATTTTCAAATGTTTGGAGGGGTTCTATCATTTCCAGCAAGGACCATCGTACTGTGTGTTCACTCCTTGGCCATACTTGAAAAGCTCCATCATGAATTACAATTGGAAAAGCCTAGTTTCAAAGACCAGATCATTCCCAACAAGCTAAGGAAATATTCAAGTCATTGGTTGTGCAGTCACTGATAACAAATGTAAAAATAACAACTTGGCCAAGAAATACAGAAAAAAAAAGAATGAAATTAATTCAAACAATTTTTATCATCCACATTTACAAGTGTCCCATCCATGAGTAATGATCTTGGAGCTCCAGCCCCTCAGGGATACACATGCAGCACAGCAGCGATGCACAGTACCCTCAGGCTTAGAGGAGTGTCCAGCTTTCAACTCAAATAACTGCAGGATTTGGATTACAAACCAGAGGCACACAGGCAGGGGTTCAACTGATGCACCGACACCTACACATTGACTGTAGGGAGAAGTCAAGGCCAAACTCTGGAGCTTTAGGCATACCTGACAAGTGTGGAACCACAGAACCTCACTCCACCATTCAGGTGGACACAAAATGAATGGCATTTCCCACTCCTTATCACAGAATCCTTAAGGTTGGAAAAGACCTCAAAGATCCTAAAGTCCAACTATCAACACTATACGCACTAAACCATGTCCCATGGCCACTAAACCACGTCCCCAAGTGCCACATCTATGCACAGAATCATAGAACCATGAGGTTGGAAAAGACTTTTGAGATTAACTCCAGCTGTACCTGTCCACCACTAAATCAGGTCCCCAAGCACCTCATCTACCTGCCTTCAAACACCTCCAGGGCCAAGGACTCAACCACCTCCCTGGGCAGCCTGCTCCAGTGCTTGATAACCATTTCTGCGAAGAAATTTTTCCTAATGTTCAACCTAAACTTCCCCTGACACAGCTTGAGGCCAGAGCTCCTTCTCCTCTGCTCTCCTGACACCCACCTTAGGACAATGGCCCACTACTTTCTCCTCACTTTTTCAACGCTGGGAAACCACAGTGGTTCCCATGCAATCCACCCAATAAAATCAGAGATAACAAAACCAAATTTGAATGACCAGCTGGGTAAGGACACAGCACTGCAAAACAGACCCTGCAGACAAGAGCCACAGAAATTCTTACAGTAGCCACTCTGGCAACTAAGTAACTGGCTGCAGAAGTCAAAGACAAATGCAAAGAAAGATCCTGCCAGCCTGGAAAGCAACTTGAGGGACACACAACAAGGCAGAACTCAATGCCAAGCAGAGGCAGCGCGCGAAGCAATGCCACGGTGACCAAATGGCTGCCACTCCAGCAGCACAGCGGCCACTCGGCAAAGCACAGCGACAGCCGGGGCAGCCACGGGGCCGACGGCACAGGCAGCACGGCAAACAGATGCCACTTGTCCAAAAAATGGACAACCAGCCCAGTCAGCAGCCGGCTGGAAGGGAGCACAAATCCCCTCCCGATGCTGCCCAGCCCAGCCAAGCGGGTGCTGCTCGTCTCTGGTCCCCACGCAGCAACCTGGAGCTCAGCGGGTCCCCAAGATGAGGATGGGGGCAGCAGGAGGGGGATGCTTGCCCCTGGTCCCCACGCAGTGACCCAGCGGGTCCCCGGGATGAGGATGGGGGGCAGTGGGAGGGGTATGCTTGTCCCTGGTCCCCACGCAGCAACCTGGAGCTCACTAGGTCGCCACAATGAGGATGAGGGGCACTGGGAGGGGGACGCTCGCCCCTGCTCCCTAGGCAGTGACCCAGTGGGGCCCTGGGATGAGGATGGGGGGTAGTGGGAAGTGGATGCCTGACCCTGGTCCCCAGGATGAGGAGGGGGGGCAGTGGGAGGGAGATGCCTGTCCCTGGTCCCCAGGCGGGTCCCTGGGATGAGGATGGGGGGGCGCGGGGCAGGGGGATCGGAGGGGGGGCAGCGGGGAGAGGCGAATCCCACCCGCTGCNAAAAAAAAGATCGTCTCCAAACATTCCTCCGGCCGCACCTGGGAGAGCGGGGACAATACGCGGCTCCCCGGGAAGGGGCGGGGGATGCTCGGGGTGAGGGGGAGGAAGGGGGGGGGACACTCCCGCACCCCCCCCGCCCCCCCGAAGGTCCCGCCGCGGGGCAGGGGGCTCGGCGGGCGGTGACGTCACGGTGGGGGGTGTCCCCGCCCGGGACCCCCGCGGCNCCAGTGGGTCCCTGGGATGAGGATGGGGGGTAGTGGGAAGTGGATGCCTGACCCTGGTCCCCAGGATGAGGGTGGGGGGCAGTGGGAGGGAGATGCCTGTCCCTGGTCCCCAGGCNGACGTCACGGTGGGGGGTGTCCCCGCCCGGGACCCCCGCGGCGCCCCTCGAGGTTTTTGGGGGGGGTGGGGGGACGACACGACGCTCCCACTGCGAGCGGCAAAGGAGCCCCGGGCGGGCAGCGGTTGATTTACAAGCGCTCCCGGGTGAGGGACTAGATGGGGGGGACACACACACACCGTGAATCGCGTCCCCCCCCAACAGCAGGGCTGGCACGTTTCCCCCCCCCCCCCGCCCAGCTCCGCGAGGGTTAACCGCGAACCCCCAACTTGCTCCGTACCCCCCCCCCCCCGACAGACCGACCGGGGAGGTTGGGGGGGGTGGAAGGAGCCCCCGCGGAAGAACGCGGCGAGCGGGCAACAATGACAAGCGGGGAGGGAGCGGGCGAGGGACTCACCGGCGGCTGCGGAGGGGAGGTCGAATGAAGGGAGGAATGGAGGCGGCGAGGAGCGGGGGGAAGGGATTTAAACGCTGCTCTTCTCCCCCTCAACCCCCCCCCCACACCTTTTTTTTTTTTTTCTTTTCTTTTTTTTTTTTTTTTTTTTTCTTTTCTTCCTCTCTCCCCCTTTTCCTCCCTCCTCCTTTTCCCTCGTTTCCTCTCGCGTCTCCCGGGATGCCCGGCGCGGCGGCTCGGGGGGGGGGAGATGGCGAGGGGGCAGGGAAGCGGGTCTGTCCCTCTCTCCCTCTCTCCCCCTCTCCCGCCGCGCCCCCCGCTCCCCGCGCCGCCGCTCCCACCGCTGCCCGCCTCTCAGCCACCTCCCATTTCCGAAGAACCCAGAACGAGCCCCCTCCTTCCCTCCCCCGCTCCCGCAAACCCACCGCCC
>WAAB01025589.1:91887-133294 GCA_013389865.1 Piaya cayana | reverse complement strand
ATGGAGCGGAGCCCGCGCCTCCCGCACCGGGGCTGCCCCGCCGGCCCTCCTCGCCATCCCTCCCCGGGACTGCCCCGCCGTCCCTCCTCCCCATTCCCGCACCGGGGCTGCCCCGCCGGCCCCCACCCCCACCCCCCGGGGCATCCCGGTGCTGGGAATGGGGAACACCCGCGCCCGTGTGCTCGGAAACAAAACCGGGCGGGCAGCACCCGTCCTCTCGTGGCAGAGTGGGAGCTGAGCCCCGCCGAGGGAGAACATGGCCGTTTTGGAAAAGTTGCCTCCAAATGGAGATGTCTGGGGAAGGGAGGATGGGGGGGAGGGGAGCCCGTGGGTTTTGTCGCCCGGCAAAGCCACCCGAGGGGTTTAATCCGGGTTTGGGCACTGCCGCCGGTTCCCTGGGGGGCACGGGGGGGGGCTGGAGACCCCAAACACGACCCGGGGAGAAGCCCTGAGTGACCACGTGCTGCCCGACCATTTTAGATGTAGGAGCTGGTAGGACAAGCCAAACGGAGCAGGAGAGCAGCGGCTGCGCCAGGCTGCGGGTCTCCGAGGTGTTGGAGATTCCAAACATCCTCGCTCCTGGGCTCAGAAAACCGGGGTGGTGGCGGCCGCCGTCCCTCACCGCTGGAGTTCAGCCCCCACCGAGGCCAAACCTTCCCAAAACAGCCAAGTTGCCTTTGNCTTTAGGAGGGGGGCTCAGCATTGGACCCAAAGGCTGGGGGGGGTCTCGGTGCTGCCCCCCTGGTGGGGGATGCTCCCCGCAGCCCGCGGAGGGGTGGGGGGGGCCGCGCTCCCAGCCGCCTCCCCATCCCCCTCCCATCCCGTTACCAGGCAACGGCACAAAGGGAGAGCCCGGCGGGGGGGGGGGCAGCGATGGAGCGGAGCCCGCGCCTCCCGCACCGGGGCTGCCCCGCCGGCCCTCCTCCCCATCCCTCCCCGGGACTGCCCCGCCGGCCCCCACCNTGGTAGGACAAGCCAAACGGAGCAGGAGAGCAGCGGCTGCGCCAGGCTGCGGGTCTCCGAGGTGTTGGAGATTCCAAACATCCTCGCTCCTGGGCTCAGAAAACCGGGGTGGTGGCGGCCGCCGTCCCTCACCGCTGGAGTTCAGCCCCCACCGAGGCCAAACCTTCCCAAAACAGCCAAGTTGCCTTTGCAGGAGCGTTTTGGGGGAAAGAGTTGGGGGATGCTGTTGGTTTTGTTGCCCAGTAAAGTCACTGAAGGGTCTAATCCGAATTTGGGCGCTGCCACTGACTTCTCAGGGCCATGGGGCAGCTGGAGCCAGCCAATGTGGGCCCGGGGAGATGCTCCGAGTGACCAAGAGCCACCCGACCATTTTAGATGTAGAAACCATGGCTGGTTGTACGAGCAAAATGGTGTGGGGGAGCAGGAGAGCGGCGGCAGCACCAGGCTGCGGGGAGCCATAGGTCACCCAAGTGTTGAAAACATGAAACGCGCACGCCTGTGTCCTTGGAAAACAGGGCTGGTGGCAGCCAGCTCCGCTTGCCAGTTGAGTTCAGCCCCACTGAGGGCAAACACGGCCATTTTGGAAAAGTTGCCTTTGAGGGAAGATTTTTGAGAAGGGGGAATGGGGGGGCTCGTCGGTTTTATTAGCTGGTAAAGTCACCAGTGGGTCTAATCTGAATGCGGGCGCTGCCACTGACTTCTCTGGGGGCATGGGCAGCTGGAGCTGAGAAACCCAATCTGGAGAGAAGCTCCGAGTGACCAAGTGCTGCCCTTCCTGACTATTTTTGATGTAGAACCTACAGCTGGTCTGGTTGTATGAGCAGAACCCCGAGTGCTTCACACAGACATGTCTGTCTGCACGTTTAACCAGAAGAGATTTTGTATGCGTATGGGCAAGTCCCTGTATTGCACTCTGATAGCCTGTAAGTGTAATCACAAAATATTTCCTCAGCAGGGCCTTCCAGCGTGCAGGCTGGATGGTGCACTCTTGACGGATGTTTATTCAGTAATTCTTATTGTCCGTTACATGGCTCCAAGCAGTGTTTACTGTACAGCATCCAAACTCAGCACTGAATACAGATTCAGTATCTCCTCGTGGCTTGTGTTTTTATTTTTTCTGTAGTGCTAACTACCTGAACACTTTGAAAACATTAATAACAATGTCCCTGCAACACCCTTGTAAGCTGGTGGCTCCCGATGCGTCTGTTCCACACCCTGTTCCCAGTGATACCGCACCAATTCGGGGCCTCCCTGTTTATCCTGGATGCAGCATTGCTCTTGGTGCACCTCGTTCCCAAGCCAGCCCCACTGGCATGCAGCACCCCATTGCACAACATAAGCATGCCTCATGCCTCCAGCCTTCATTTGTTCTTTCATCCACCCTTCTTCCCAACCTACCTCTTTGTCTTGATGCTTGCCAAGAGCCTCCGCCCTCTCAGCAGTAATTCCAGGGTGCTATTGTTCTCTAGGACTTTCTGGTTTCCACACGTGGACTGGGGGATTGAAAAAAGCTCTGCCTAATGTCTACAAAACTGCCCGCTGGTTTTGGGTGGCCAGTCTGAAGCATTTCAGAACATTCTTTTGCAGCTGTGCTATGCTGAAAATAATGATGCCCTGTTGCTCCCAGGCACAGAGGTAGGCAGCATGTGCTTCACAAAATGTCTCACCAACCTGAGCCCCAGAAAACAAGAAATAACATAATTACTGCCATCGAGGTAGTGGTGTTTGCAGTTGTCACAGCTGCTTCTGTTACCTTAGGAGCTGACAGCCTGGCATCCCCAGCTCACGGTGAGTGTGACCCTTGGAGGCCAAAGTGATGATTCATGTAGAAGGAAGATCTTGTCAAAATCTCTGTTTCCTGGATGCTAAACAAAATATCCATATCCCTAAGGTTTGTGGTGTGGGGAAGAGCCGCTGTGAAAAGCCACGGTGGTTGCCATTGCTTCAGTCTCAGGGTCTTCTGAATCAGTAACAGGTGACTCCAAAATTATTTAGTTACAAAATCAAGCCGCAAATGGTTTTCATGTCATGATCTCCCATAACTAGGTCAGTTGCTTAAGTTAAAAAATTTGACTTAAACAAATGTTACGTTTATTATCAAGATTTTTACGTAATGTATTATTTCCTTAAGAGAAGAAGCAGGCACACCAATGCCTTATGGAAACCTTACTAGGTTTAGTATTATTCCATCAAAGGAGGCCGGTCTCCTGTAAATTATACTGTCTTAGTTTATGAAAGGATATCAGAGAGGATTTACAAGAGAGGCAGGACCGGGGGGGCAGGGTGACAATTTTCATTTGTCTAATCCTGACTTCTGAGGTTTCGCTTGTGGACACAGCATCTCCATTGCTGGCCAAGGTTTCTGGCCATTCCTGTTCAGAAATAATTGTATTTACTCTGTTAAGGGTTTTGGCCAGGGAGATAAAAGTGCGGAGTGTCTGAAGTCAAGTGCAGCTACTCAGGACCTTTCCTAGCTCTATGGCTGGTGAGGACAGGCTGTGGAGGATGTGACCAGGAGGCTTGGTGCTATCAGCCTTCCCAAAGGTAGCAAACCATTTCACCTTCCCCGCTCAGAAATCCTCATAGCCAAACTGCCACCAGGCAAGACCAGCTTTACTCTGATCCGGCACTGTTAGCAGAAGTGGAAAATAGACAAGAGCAATACAAATGGTCATGTGTGCTGATGTGGAGAGACCAAGGTGGACTGGCTGCAGAACACAGGGGAGAATTATCTGATCTTTGAAATCCACAGGTTGAAGACCTTGAACAAATCAAAGATGCAGCATTGCTAGCTGGACCTTCTCCGGATGGATTAATGACTGGGGAATCTGTGAGCCAACCAGGAGGCTCAATGAGCAAACCAAGTTTGCTGGGATGTAGCTAGTCCTCTCTTGGAGCAGGGAGACAGAACACGTGGCCTCATGAGGTATCTCCAGCTGCATTGTCCCACTGCTTTCCATTTCTGTCAGGGGAGAGACAGTAGCCTGTGAAGCGAGAGGCATTGGCTGGGATGTAGCCTTCTTGCAGAAATACAGCAGAAGAGAGATGATGATGAACTGGACCAAGTCCTGTGGGGGTCTAATGAGGCTGTTATGGTGCTGGAACGATAGCATACGAGGGGAGGCTGAAGGAGCTGATTCTTTCAGTCTAGCATAGAGAAAGGTTAAAGGGGAACTAAGTGCTCTCTTCAGCTATTTTTTTTTTCTGGGAGGGGCAAGGGTATAGAAAAGTCATAGCCAAGCTCTTCTGATGGAGGCACAGCAAAATGATTACAGAATTTGCAACAAGGGAAAACCTCCTCCATGAGGGTGGCTCAGCACCAGCTCCAGTGCCCAGAAGGGATGGAAAATCTACGCCTTGGACATGCTCAGAAACTGCCTGGCCAAGGCCCTGAGCAGCCTGATCTAGATCTGGTGTCAGTTCTGCTGTGAGCAGGAGCTTGGAGTGAAGACTTTCGGACACCCCTTCCCATCTCAATCTCTTTATGAAGCTCTAGTTCTTAAAATATGGAAAACCCCATTGCCCTTTTTGACATACAACACATAGTACTAACCTCAATGAAAAGAATAATCAAGCAAGACCTCCAGTCTGCACTAGGCCTAGGGAAAGGCTTTCTCCAAGTCAGAACCCAACAAGGACTACCTGGCATGACTTCTCCTGGTTTGCTTTCTCATACACACACAAATAACATCTGCAAACTGGTATTTTTTTGGTAATGAAACACCAAGAGGGTTATTAACCTCCTTGCCGCAGTCTCATCAGCCTCCCAGCAATGCCTGTCCCCACTGCTGAGATGGCTCAGTGACTGGTAAACAATGAGCTACCTCAGTTTACCATTTAATCAAGCTAGTATGTCCTGGGCTGCAACTCAGGACATGTTAACTGTGGAAGTTTATTCATGTGCACTCTGGCATCTTCTAGAAGTGAGGGGCAAGAGTGATAACCTTACCCATCACTCCAGTTCAGTTGTTCACTAGTCGTAGCTGTACAGCTGATGTCTGAGGCATGGCAGGATACTCACTGTGCCAGCAGGGACCCCTAAGATGCACACTGTTCATCCTTTTATATCCATCATTTACGCAGGGGTTATCTCCCCCATGCATGGCGCAGCACACTATTAGCTGTTTCCACACAGAGACGTGCCATTGTCTAGTAAGCTGGTCTTTGCCCAGTGACTGAGCTTCATAACGTACTCCTGACAATCTGTTCATGCTGTCTGCATCTAGTCTTTTGGCAGCAGAGTCTAATACTCTTCTTCACTCAAATTAAGTGCCCAACACCTTAGACGAATTACCCAGCACCCAAATTTTGGACCTTTTGTCAGATGTTCAGCAGAAGAATGTCTCAGCCAGCCTCCTTCGTTAAAGCTGGTGATTTCTCAAGGCTGAACACCACCTCATCATTCTTGAGAGAGACTAAAATATACCAGGGAAATTCAGTTGTTCTTTGCCATTAAGGCTTCCCTGTGCACTCTACAAGCCTCATCCAGTGATATCTCCCTTCTAGCTCCTGCGTGGGCACATGCACCTATTTAGAAATCAAAGAACAATTCTGCAGGTTTCAGGAAGGCTAAGTGTTAAATTATCCCTCTAACAGCACACAAAATGTCATCTGAACAGAGTATGATTTGAGATGTAAAAGAAAAGCAATCCAACAAATGTTTCCCTTCACAGATATTGTCATCGCGTCTCCAGCCCATCCCTCTGCTCCTCATGCTCTGATTGAATGCACATTGTACAGCAATCTGATGGAGACAACAGCTCATACAACGGGAGTCCTCGGGTGTGGGAATAGCAGCGGGTTAGGGTATTTCTGCCACAAAGAAACTATAACCACATGTCTGCCACTGAGGCAAAGAGAAAGCAGCGCATATCTTATGATACATTGGCTGAGGATAAATATTTGCAGTGACCCAAGTAAACATACCAGAGTCATATATCCCTCATTGTGCCATCGATGACAAACTCTTTTAATTTAGGAAAGGCACCAAGGTGAGGCACTGCTACGGTGCAATGCATTCTCATCGCCTCAGTGCTTTCACGCGTCTTCTCCGACACTGGGACATGGCAATTCCTCACTGGCTGTAACTCTGCTATCAAAGCCTTCCCCCAATATCGGGATCATATGTGCAGGTTCCCTGCTGTTACTACATTGCTGTGTTTAACCAGGTAAGTAGACCATGCTGTGTGCGCTTAACCAGGTAACACAGACCACGCTGGATGTGTTCAACCAGTCAACCAGACTATCCTGGGTGCATTTAACTAGGTAACCAGACTATCCTGGGTGCATTTAACCAGATAACCAGATCACGCTGTGTGCATTTAACTGGATAACCAGACCACCCTGAGTGTGTTTAACTGGGTAACCAGACCACCCAGGGTACTTCCCTTTCTCCTTGCACAAAAAAAACCCCAAACAAACAAATGAAGCAGGGGGGATGGGAGATGCTCTTGGAATATGAAAGTTAGAAAACTTTCAAAAATCCCTGCCCAGAGAGGTGGTTGAGTCCCCATCCCTGGAGGTGTTTAAAAGGCGGATGGATGAGGTGCCTGGGGATTCGGTTTAGTAGTGGACAAGAGCGGTTGGACTGAATGATCTTAAAGGTCTTTTCCAACCTAATGATTTGATGGTTCTATGATTCTGTACTTCCTCATCAGGAGCCACACCATTCGCAAACCCCAGCAGCAACACCTCCCTCTTCCTGCCCCCAGTGTCCACACATGGGCCTGAGATGTGGAGCTGGATGCCCTGGCTTTCATAGAATCATCTGGTTGGAAAAGACCTTTGAGATCATGAGTCCGACCGTACCTGTCCCCTACTAAACCAGATCCCTGAGCACCTCATCTGCCCATCTCTTAAACACCTCCAGGGATGGGGACTCCACCACTTACCTTGGCAGCCTTTGCCAGCTGAAGGAAGAAATGATCTGTTATAAGTTGCCAACCTATTATATATTTGAGTATTATGTATAGATTTTGTGATTTTAGAACTAAAATGTAGGACTAGCCTGAATAATATCTTTTAGCTCGCCTGTGCCTGGATACTGATGCTTAAGTGGGGACTTTTAGCAAGGCTGTGGTTAGAAAGAATGTGGCAAGAATGTGACTGTATCTAATTAAGCCAGATGACAGGGACTAGGACTATATGCAACCTTGAAGAGAAGCCTGGGAAATGATTATGATAGACACACCTATACCAGGAAGAAGAAAGAATATGTAGCATGTTTCTCAGGATCTATACGAATACGTATCTTTAACTAGCATAAAAATCATGTAACCTCAATAATTGCCCACCCTAGGCAAAATGATCCCCAGTGTGCCTGGCGCCACATAGTAAAGGAACATAGAATCATAGAATCATGGAATAGTTTGGGTTGGAAGGGACCTTAAAGATCATACAGTTACAACCCCCCTGCCATGGGCAGGGACACCTCCCACTGGATCAGGCTGCCCAAGGCCCCATCCAACCTGGCCTTGAACACCTCCAGGGATGGGGCAGCCATGGCTTCCCTGGGAAACCTGTGCCAGTGCTTCACCTCCCTCATAGTGAAGAAATTTCTTCTTAAAAATAATAAATAAAAAAAGTCACAAGCACAGTCCTCCACTACCACAAATGATGCAGTCAAGTTTCCCTCATTTGGGGAAATCACAGGGGTTAGCACACCCAGAGTGCAAGGGATAAGCCTCGCCCTGGGAAAACCACCTGCCTGATCATGGTTGTGTCCCCTGCCAGGTAAGTATACCTGCTTAACAATCAGATTGGCATTGAATATTGAGTTTGGCCTTTTCAAGGCATCATGGTGCCCAATAACCCTTTTGGTGAAGAATTTTTTCCTAATGTCTAACCTGAACCTCCACTGGTGCAACTTAGTGTTAAACTGTGAGTGAAGGAGAGAAGGAAAACAAACATAAACCCCATTCAGTTAAAGTCTGGGTTCTCAAAGCCTCTATAAAACCTAGATGCCCTCTTCATTTGGTGTGTTATAAAATCCTTAAAAGTATTTGCAGCACTGGAGCTGCTGGGTCAGGCATCTGGGTGATGGGGGTGGAAACAAATTCTTGTGTGACCCCTAGGTCAAAGTATCAGCTGGACTTGCCACATTGGGGTTAAACAGAGGAGTAATCCTCTTGTGGTAGAAGTCAACCCAATTTATTGGACTGAAGAATATATGGTTCTTCATCTCAAGAAAGGTGCAGCCTTTGAGTCTGGGGTGAGTTTAGAGCTGCTCCTTCAAGAGGCTGAAGTGGTACCTCACAGAGCCCATAGGCAAGAGGTGGCCTGCAACTAAGATACAAGAAATTCATTACTGTTGAGATTTGTTCAGTATCCACTAGCAATCCCTGAGAAACAAGTCCTGCCTCTACCCTTGCATTCTCCCTCCCACCCTCTTTTCTGTTCTGAGTATGTGTGCCATAACCTTTGTCTTCCCTTCTCGAACTTACTCCCTTTTCTATACTATTTAGTGAAGAATCAGCAGTGCAATACCAGTGTTCTAAAGCATTGTCTTCCAATTTTAAAGCCTGTAAAAGAACACAGTTGAAGGGGCTTGGTGAGCAACCTCAGTTGTTACTGTTTCTCGTAACAAAAGTCAAGGTAGTGTGACTTAGGCATGGTCTGGAAACCCTCATGAGGTGGGGCAGGAGGTCTGCAGAATCTCAGTGTGCCTGACTACATAGAGGGGCTCCTGACATGAACTGGTAACAGTGAACAAGGTGGGTTTGCCATTTATTCTCTGTCATGGCTTGCGTCAGATTTCTCACAGTGGCATCCTGCAGCCTCCTGCCTTCGTTGGAGTCTGTCCAAAATAATGCAGTTGAGGAGGTGCTGGAGTTTGCTGACACTCAGCCTGCTGGGGCACTGACTGCTTTTCCCAAGTACTGCTGTGTTTCCTTGTGGAACAAGATGGAGCTGAAAGAGCCTGACATCGCACCTACCCACCATTCACTGTTCTGCAAGCCCGTTTTGGGGAAAGAGGATCTGCATTTTCTCTTCAAAGACTTGCAGTTGCAATGTAACATCACTTGGCTCCAGGGGTAGCTGGCCTGTAGCTGACTCTGAAGTCCTTACATCATAGGAGGGCACAATCAAAATCCCTGCACAGCAAATCTTCATGCAACATGGTTTGGCGGAGAAGGTGGGGACAATTCCCATCTGCCTTTCCCTCTGTGTTCCCCTGCTGGATGGCCAACAGAGCAGTCTGGATGTGGGACAAGGTTGTGAAAGAAGGCAGGGGTAACTGAGAGTTTTCTTTCTCTCAGCAGTCCCCTCTGCTTACATTTGTTACTTTTCTACATGAGCCTCTCCTGCTTAGATAGAAAAATGTCCCCATTTCTCAAACACTGGCACGTAGAGAAAGAAACATCAGGCCAAGCCGGGCAACTCAGGTGTGAAATACATTTTAATTGAGATTAGGGATCTGTAGTTTATCTGTTGCTCAGCTGAGCATGGGCTGTCCAGAAGGTGAGGCAGACATTATGAGCAGAAAAGAGGGTGAAGGAGTGCAAGAGGGAAGGAAACAGAGAGAGAAACATCACAAGAAGCAAATGAGAGCATGGGTTGGTTTACGGATGTGTTTTAATTTATCGCCCCACAGTACTACGTGCTGACCTGGAGACTGACAGCACACGCACACGCAAACCCAGTGAGGGACAGCAGTGCACTTCAACACTAAGATGCTGGCAAGCACAGCCCAACACAGCACGGCACTCAGGGTGTAAGGAGGGGACGCTTGGGTCCCACCAGGGCTCAGCGCAAACACACACTTTGGGCACAAGGATGCTGTAGGCCGGTACACATACACCTACACACATGCACAACGAGAGCGAGCCACCAGCGACACTCATCCGAACATAGCTACAGGTGCGGCACTTCTCCAAACACACCATAGGTTCACATATTCTCCAAGCACATTATGTTCACTGCACGTGCTTCGGTGTACAGGGGAAACACACTGGGTAGCACGGTCCTGCAGCCTAACTCGTGAACACAGTGGCTCAGACGTGGCCCTGCACAAGAAACAAATGACACACAATGCCTAGATCCAGAAATGCTTATGACCCCAAAGCATGGGAGAGGGTGTAGGCCTCTCTCTCATCCTTCACCTGGGTACATCTAGCTGGGGACACCTGAACTCAAGAGGGTTTGAGGTGAGATGGGACCGAGTGGCAGAGGAGGGAGAAAGAGCAAAAAAGGGAGCAGTGGAAGGAAGGGGGCTTCAGAGTCTGTGAGGTGGGAAAGAGCAGCAAGGTGGCTGTGTCCCGGGGATGATGTTCAAAGAACACTTGGGTTGCGAAAGTTGTGTCCAGCGAAGCGTGCTTCATCACCAAGCTCTTCCTCAATCCTGCAGGAAAGAGAGACAGCACATATCAGGTCCTTGATGTGAGGGAGCATCACAGGACAATCAGGGAATCAGGCTCAGCCAGCACGGGTTCATGAAAGGCAGGTCCTGCTTAACTAACCTGATCCTACAACCAGGTGGCCCACCAAGATGATGAGGGAAAGGCTGTGTTGCCTACCTAGACTTCAGTAAAGCATTTGACACTGTCTCTCACAGCATTCTCCTGGAGATGCTGGCGGATCATGACCTGGACAGGTGTACTCTTTGCTGGGTAAAAAACTGGCTGGATGGTTGAACCCAGAGAGTTGTGGTCAATAGAGCTAAATTCAGTTGGTGGCCAGTCACAAGTGGTGTTCCTCAGGGCTTGGTGTCATGGCCAGTCTTGTTAATATATCTTTATTAATTTTCTGGATGTGGGGATTGAGTGCTCCCTCAGTGAGTTTGCATATGACACCAAATTGGCTGGGAATGTCGATCTGCTCGAGGGCAGCAAGGCTCTGCAGCGGGATCTGGACAGGCTGGATTGATGGGCTGAGGTCAGTTGTATGGGTTTTAACAAGGCCAAGTGCCGGGTCCTGCACTTCAGTCACAACAACCCCATGCAATGATGCATGCTTGGGGAAGAGTGGCTGGAAAGCTGCCTGGTGGAAAAGGACTTGAGGCAACCATCTGAACATGAGCCACCAGTGACCCAGGTGGCCAAGAAGCCAACAGAATTCTGGCTTGCATCAGAAATAGAATGGCCAGCAGGACCCCTTGTACTCAGCACTGGTGAGACTGCATCTCAAATCCTATGTTCAGTTTTGGGTCCCTCACTAAAAGAAGGACATTGAGGTCCTGGAGCTTGTCCAGAGAAGAGCAACGAGGCTGGTGAAGGGGCTGGAGCACAAGTCCCTTGTGTGGCTGAGGGAACTGGCGTTGTTTAGCTTGGAGAAGAGGAGGCTGAGAGGAGACCTTATTGCTGTCTACAAGTGCCTGAAAGTAAGTTGTGATGAGGCAGGTGCTGGCCTCTTCTCCCAGAGAACTAGCAATACGATGGAAGGAAATGGTTTCAAGTTGTACCAGAGGAGGTTTAGACTGGTTATTAGGAAAAATTTCTTTACTGAAAGAGTGGTGAAGCATTGGCACAGGCTGCCCAGGGAAGTGGTGGAGTCTCCATCCCTGGATGTGTTCAAAAAGTGTGTAGACATGGTACTTTGGGACATGGTTTCATCGACACAGTGGTGTTGGGCTTACAGTTGACGGGATGATCTTAGAGGTCTTTGCCAACCTTAATGACTCTATGATCAGAGGCACCAGGGTGCCAGATCAGCCAGGGTGCATTGGCCAGAATGCTGACATGGGCTGGAGGAGCTCAGCTCCTGCCAGCTGTTGTGCCTGTGAGTCTGCACTCTCATGCCAAGAAGGAGGGAATAAGTCTGCTCCAGAAACCTCCCTGAGATTCTACTTTTATATCTGTACTTTTTCTTCATAACATTTTCCCCACAAGTTCCTTCTACTGTTGGGCTTTCATCTTCTCCCACCCCAGTCAGTCACTCCCCAATTCTCTCTTCTGTTCTCCCGTCCCTGAAGCCCCTTACCTCATGAGCTGGTTGTATTTAGCCAGGCGTTCAGACCTGCAGGGAGCACCCGTCTTTATCTGTAAAGCATTCCCCAAAACAAACACTGTAAGATACTGTTATAACTCACACCAGTTTCCCATGGCCAGGCAGGGGTTCTGCCTTCGCACCCCTTTGCTTTTCCTCCAGGCCTGTGGGTGGCCTGGGTCTCACCTACCTGCCCAGTACACAGTCCTACAACAAGATCAGCAATGAAGGTGTCTTCAGTCTCCCCAGATCGGTGGCTCACCATCACGCCCCAGCCATTCTCCTGGGCCAACTTGCAGCTGCAGAGACAAGAAACACAGTCAGTAGTGCCTGCTCCTATAATCACCACCTGCACAGAGTATGATCTAGGCACCTTTTCCCCTGACTCTCAGCATCCTATGTTCTGGTAGAGACAAAAATGTATTCATTCACTGGATAGTGTAACACCCTGCTCTGATTCTATACAACTACCTGAAAGGAGGTTGTGGAGAGGAGGGAGCTGGCCTCTTCTCCCAAGTGACAGGGGATGGGACAAGAGGGAATGGCCTCAAGCTCTGCCAGGGGAAGTTCAGGATAGACATTAGGAAGAATTTTTTCATGGAAAGGGTCATCGGACACTGGCTCAGGCTGCCCAGGGAGGTGGTTGATTCACCTTCCTTGGAGGTGTTTAAAAGACGGGTGGATGAGGTGCTAAGGGGCATCATTTAGTGATTGATAGGAATGGTTCAACTTGATGATCCAGTGGGTCTTTTCCAACCTAGTGATTCTATGTTTCTATGATTTAACCCTTTTGCAGGACAAGGACAGCATTCTGGACTCACGCTTGAATGGCCTCTGTGACAGATCCAATCTGGTTGACTTTGAGCAAGAGGCAGTTGCAGGCCTTCTCTTCAACAGCTCGCTCGATGCGCTTTGGGTTTGTCACTGTCAGGTCATCTCCCACTATCTGAATCCCCACATTGGCCGTGAACTTGGACCAGGCCTCCCAGTCATCTTGATCAAAGGGATCCTCAATGGAGACCACTGAAGGGACAACAGAAGAGACATGAGTCAGAGGTGCCTTGCTTCCCACCCCACAGAGGGGATGCATCTGTTAAGTATGTAACATCAGGACTGGTTCCCTACTGCTAAGCACAGAAGCTCACCTGGATAGTCACGTACAAAGCTTTGGTAGAGGTCGCCAAGCTCATCTGCATAAATGTAGCGGCTTGGGTCATCTGGAGACTTGAAGTCCAGGTCATATTTGCCATCACGGTAGAACTCGGAGGCTGCAACATCCATACCGATGACAATCTTGTCTGTGTAGCCTGCCTTGTCGATAGCTTCCTTGAGGAGCTCCAGAGCTGAGAGGAAGAGAGTTGAAATCAGAGCCCATGCAGAGAGCTCTGCCTTTCAGAGCGAACCTCTCATGGAGAGGGACCTGAAAGCCACTGAGAGTATGATGGAAGAGGTAGAAAGTAGCTTAAAGTGCAACAGAAACATGCCAAGTTGCTGTGGAGGACATATCCAAAGGGACAAGGGAAAATTAAAATACAATCCCACAGCTCAGTGGCAAGTGAGGACAAGGCCTTGGAAAAGTCTGTACACTCATGAAAGGCTTGTATGGAGAGGCTGTGACAGATCAAGTCCACCTCAAAGAGAAGGAGCTTAGAATACATCACCTAACATAGGGGATCGATGACACTGAGGCATGATGTTTTGAACCAATGTTTGGGGAATGCTGTGAGCTAGACATAGGACGGTCCTGGTCAGCACCTTGCAGGCTGAGTTGTCCCATCTTTGTAGGGCTCTCACCTTCACTGTTTTCCAGGATGTTGGGGGCAAAGCCTCCTTCGTCACCCACATTGGTAGCATCTTTGCCATACTTGTCCTTGATGACGCTCTTGAGGTTGTGATACACTTCAGCCCCAATGCGCATGGCATCGCGGAAGCTTTCAGCTCCCACGGGTAGGATCATGAACTCCTGCATGGCCAGTTTGTTGCCTGCATGGGATCCCCCATTGATCACGTTGAAAGCCTGGAAGAGCCCGTGTTAAGAGAATCAGAGCTGAAGGACACGATCTTGGCACCACCTAGAGGAGGCTCTCAGAGGAGCCACCATGCCCATTCATGCCACATCCCACAGGGTGACATAGCACATCAGCTACAATGCACCAGACAAAAAGCACGTACAGCCTGGTGTCTTCCTTCCAACAGTGGCTCAATGCAAATTGTTGGAGAGGACTTTCCCACCTGTATCCCTCTCAGAGATCTCCTGAGCTATGTGTGTTTATCTGCATTGTCTCTATCAGCAATGCTACATCAAATCACCTTTCCAGGACTTTTCTCCTTGACCCCAAGAAAATTTTAGCATCCACAACATGTTGCATGAAAGAGTTTCATAGGGCAGCTAGCCCTGGTATGAAAAACCACATTCCTTTGTTTTGAACTGTACCTCAGAGGGTTCACGATGCCCTTTTGAGATCCTCACTCAACCCCCACCACAACCTCTGCCGTATCCTCCTCAGGCCTCTATTTTCCAGACAGATTTGGTTTTGTTTGTTTCCTTGACAAGTGCAGGTGCACTCAGCTGATGTTTCAGCCCTGTATTCCCTTCTTCCCTCCCTCCCAACACACCCTTGGAAGTTTCTTTTGTTGATTCAGAAGGTGGGTATCAAGGATGGAGGAGTCTTACTGGCACAGGAAGGATGAGATCAGAGTTGCCGGCCAGATCAGCAATGTGCCGGTACAGTGGGACATCCTTCTCCGCAGCTCCTGCCTTGCACACAGCCAGTGAAACTCCCAGGATAGCGTTGGCGCCAAACTTGGCTGTGGGCAAAACCAAGGAGGAGTTAGGCTTCTCAGGCACCAACCTCCTTCCCCACAGCTCCCCTTGCCAGCCCAGCCCTGCAGGTCTCCACAGCTCTGACACTGCCGCCACTCCGGCCCTCCAGCCTCCCATGCTCTTTACTTCCCAAGCCAAAAAAGAGGAATGAATTACATTTGTTCTCTGTGCCGTCCATCTCAAGCATCAGATTGTCTATCTTCTCTTGATCCACCACGGAGAGGCCCTGCACAAAAGAAACAGTTCCTGAGAGAGGGAGGTTGAGAAGAGCCGTTGGCTCTGGTGCATGAGAAAGGAGTTGATGGAGAAGCTGGGTCTACAGGGGCCTTTTTTAGCTTGTGGGGGAACATACACACACAAAGCTCTGGCAATTAGCGCCTTGGTCAAGTTAGGTAAGCACGGTGATGTTACTGCAGCACAGTGTAGATGTAGCCACAGCAGAGAGGAAATCGGCTGCAGCCCAGGCAAGGCCACACATTGCTGGGGACACAGGACTCCCGTGGGGATTTATCCGGCCTTTTGTCAGCTTCCAGGGAGCTTTGTGGTGCTGTGGCCACACAGAAGCTAGGCAGAACAACAGTACATGCTCAGCCCCAAGCAAGCACATGTAGACTGGATGGAGCCATCCCTAGGAGCGAGGTGGAGAGAAGGATTAAGCCCAACACAGGCAGCCCTTCACCAGCCTGGGTGTGTTTTAAGGGTGGAGAGAGCTGAGCTCTCAGCCAGAGCCCCTGATTGATTTAACATGCAGCTTCAGCTCAGCTCTCCTCGGAGCAGGCTCCAGGTCTTCAGGTGTAAACGGGCTGCAGAGGTGACATTGCTGCTCCGCAAGGCTGTGTTGTGGGTGCGGCCAGACCTTGCACAGTGCTATCATTGCTTGTCACACTGTGAATTCTGGGTGGGATGAATGGGTGTGAGGCCACAGACATGTGGATGAGGTTCAGTGCGTGAGGAGGAGCGCATCAGAAAGAGGGAGAGAGCTATAGAGGGAGCATCAAGGGGACTAGTTAGGTGGTGGAGGACCAGGTAGCATTAAATCCTTTCCACTCCGAGAAAAGATCACTGCGGAAACATACAGGCATGAAGGGCAGGAGGAGTGCACTCAGATTCACAGAGAGTATCACTATGTCTGCATAGTGAGGCTAAGAGAGGCAGAAACACAGATTGGGGCACAGAGACAGACCAGAGAAAGTTTTGGACAAGGGAGAACAAAGAGAAATCCTTACAGAGCCCACGAGAGCTGGGGCGACAGTGCTGTTGATATGATCCACGGCCTGCAGGACCCCTAAAGAAGGGACAAGACAGAGAAAGAGAGAGAGAGAGAGGTTGAGGCAAAGAAGAGGGTGGAAAGAGGAAAGGAGAGGACTGATAGAGAGACTGAGAGGGAGACAGCAAGGGAAGATCGAGGCCTGATCTTTCACTTTATGCTAAATCTGTGCCTCTGTGGCCTCCCTGAAGGCAGTGGGACACACCTATATCACACCAGCAGATGAGTGGTACCCTCTGGTGGAACCCCACATACGGGAAACCCCAGGGATGGTGTGAGGAACAGCAATCTCCTCACCTTTTCCAAGGAAACGTGACTTGTCATTGTCTCGCAGCTCCAGCGCTTCGTAGATACCAGTGGATGCACCGCTGGGGACTGCCGCTCGAAACATACCTGGGAAACAGTAAAACACAGGTGTGAGGCAAGGAGAGGGTGAAAAGGAGAGAAAGCCCTCAGGCACCTGCTTCTGCCCTGCTTTTGAGGGAAAAGATGTGGTAACCACTTATGCAAATGGATGGCTCTGCTGGCTGGCTGCACATGACTGGTCTTCTCAGAGGTGGAGCATCTCTCAGAGGTGGAGCAGCTTCCTCCCCCCTCAGACTGAAGCGGGTTTCTGCCTTGGTGAAGACAGAAGAGACTGGTGAGATGCCTACTCTGAGCCCTCAGCCCACCGAGTTTTAGGCTCAGCGCAGATGCAGCACCTCCAGTTGAGACGTTGGTGCATGCACATGATGCTGTCGCTTCCTGATTTGCCTGGAATGTGTGTGAAGTTGCTGAGCACATGCACAAGCAGAGTTCTGTTGTCTTGCCTCTTTCCCTGGCTTGCTCTCTGCCAGGAGTTCACTGGAGAAGACCCTCCATGCTCTTGGCAGTGTGTGCCATCCAGCGCCAGCTCTGCCAGGGTGGGCTGGAATTCTCCTCCATCTCTGGTTCTCATCCACATACCTTTGTGTGTGTACAGGTCCACCTCAACTGTGGGGTTCCCACGGGAGTCCAGGATCTCGCGGGCATGGATCCGCTCGACTGCCATGGTGACTCTGTGGAGAGGAAAGGACAGGATACATTCATCCCTGAGAGACCGCAGGTTGTGGTGCTCACCCTTCTAATGTCTAGACAAAGCACCAAGAGAAAGAAGGGAGATCAAGAGAGAGGCACCTTAGGAGCTGGAGCTAAAACTATTGAAATTGCTATTTAAAACCCAGACCCCCCAAAGTGTGGCAATCCATCCAGATTTTGTCTAGGAACTGTTATCTATTTGAATTTATTCTGTCCCTTTGCTGCAGATGACAAACTGGGAGCTGAGCTGTTTCCTCTCCCTGTGCCAGGGCTAAGCCTTGCTCCATCTCCGAGCTCCTGACTCAAGTCTGGCTGGCAGAGACAGAAGAATGCCACCGGACCCCTGGGCAGCAGAGAGGGAGGGATCCTGGCACCCAGGATGGGGGACCAGCTCCCAGCGTCTCCCTTCTCCTTGCCAGGGGGAGAGGATGGTCCCTGCCAGTGTCGGGCAAGCGCGTGGCTGCTGTGTCTGTGTGCGGCGGGCAGGGAGCCAGCTGAGCAGTGGCTGCAGAGCAGCACAGGGCAGGGCATGAATGGCCTGGAGGACCCTCAGCCCCTTTCCAACCCATGGAAGGATGAGCTGCCCCAGCCCAGCTCCCACAGCCCGTGGCTGAGCATCCCACTCAGCCTTCCCGTCTCCCCCCGTGAACCGCCAGCCTAGGCTGTGCTGAGGCGACAGGAGCGCGCAGGAGGCCAGCAGACAGAGGAGCCATTTTGCTGAAGGCAGAAGTGCCTTCTGACATGGGAGAGAGGGCTTCGAAGTGAGGGAGAGATGGATGGAGGGAATGTGGCTCTGTACAAACACAGGGACTAGGTCCAGCTTCCAACCCTGCTCCTGACACGGGGAAGTAGATGGGACCAGGAGGCATCTCTGTAGCATGAGAAGGGATGAGAAAACCTGTCATTTTGGATGCACCTTGTAAAACCTGAAGCAGAAGACAGGCTGGTGGGTGAAGACGGCTGTTTGAAGGAGCTTCTCTTGCTGAAGTTTGCTCCCTAGTGGGTCCAAAATAACTTGTGTCCCACTCTGTATTCCCTCAGCTGTGGGGCCATGCAGTGCCGAGAAGCTGCATCCCCCCCAGAGGCAGCAGCAGCCAGGCACCTGACACCTCATGCCCTCACCAAATTTTCCTCCCCTGGCTCCCACAGAAGAAGTTGTGGAGAGGAGGGAGCTGGCCTCTTCTCCCAAGTGACAGGGGACAGGACGAGAGGGAATGGCCTCAACCTCCACCAGGGGAGGTTTAGGCTGAACATTAGGGGAAAAAAATTCATGGAAAGGGTCATTGGGCACTGGCAGAGGCTGCCCAGGGAGGTGGTTGAGTCACCTTCCCTGGAGGGGTTTAAGGCACAAGTGGACGAGGCACTGAGGGGCATGGTTTAGTGATTGATAGGAATGGTTGGACTCGATGATTCCATGGGTCATTTTCAACCTGGTGATTCTATGATTCTATGATTTATCCCTGAGCAGAGCAGAACCACTGAGAAGCTCAGTGCAGAAGCCAGGCTGGGGTATACAGCGGGAAGTGGGCATTTTGCCCTAGGTAGAACCACGCTGTGGTGTTGTGAGCATCTGGCAGGGGTACGACCAGCACAGAGGTTCAGCATGGGACAGGGGGGATGCTGCAAAGAGCACATCACAGCACTGAGCAGAGCTAAGAAGCAGCCATTGGCTCTCAGCCCTGTTGCCTCGGGTGGGTGGGAATCACATGGGCATGAGGAGACCTCACGGCTCTGAAGTTGGAGCAGGAGCTGCCCATACTGGGGGTTTTCAGTCAGCAGCACCAAGACTCTGTGCAGCCTGTGTGAGGCCCTCTGCCGTGTCCATCTGGGCTGGGATCCCCCATCAGCCGCTTTGGCAGTGCTCCTCACTCCATCTGGCACACGCCGCGGGAACTTCCTCCAGAGCCATGCCCACGCCGCTGCGAGCTTCCTTCGCAGCAGGGCCAGCTTGGGGCCATGGCCCAGCAGCCTCCACAGGGCAGAGGGGAACAGGACCCCACTAACGTGGTTTTCGACAGCAAGATCTGTGCCAGATGCCGTACCTCTCTGCTCACGCGGTCACGTTGCCCACATCCGCTTGCCCCTACTGGGGCTGGGTCTGAGGAAGCCAAATGACAAGCCTTGCCCACCCTGCACTGTTACTCACTTGATCTCCTCTCTAGTGCTTCATGCCGCTTTCTCCATTTGTGTTGCTGCCCCATTTGCCCTCCTTTGAACAGTGCAAAGAACCATCCTGAAATCCCTAGCATCATCAGCACTGTCCTGAAAGGAGGTCAGAGGCGGATAAGCCAGGATAAGGGATTGGGATAGAGCCGTAACCGGGAGCCCATAACCCACAGCAGGGAGGAGAGAGGAGCCAGGCTGGAGGCTGGGCAGCCTCCCTCGAACAGGGTCTGAGCAGGACACCCGGGGAGACTGGCAACGCTTCGTGGCACTGCCTGTCACCAGGGCATCGTTTATGCTGCAGCAGTCCCCAGGCCAACGTGGCAGAGACCTTTCCCCCAAGCCACTGCCACGAGTCCCTGTGCTGCTGCAATTCCCAGGGCTGGGCACTGCACCGGGAAGCCCGCACTGCTGCAGCGTTGTGGCTGATGCAGCTATTGCTTGCCTGTCACATCCCCCCCCACACCGCTGCCCCCTCCCGCTGTGTGCTGGGGGGCTGTGTAGAGACGACAACACCCCCTCTCCTCCCTCCCTCTCTCTCTTCATCCCTCCCTCTCTCCATCCCTCCCTCTCCCTGGGACCCGGCTGAGCGCCTGTGTTGATGTCAACACGTCAGGAGCCTGGGGGGGCTGCTTCTGCTCTGCTCTGAAGCAGGGTCCTTACCCCAAAGCTGAGCTTTGCCTACTCCCCACCCCCGCCCTCTGCTCCCCCAGGGAATGCCCCATCCCGTAGCACCTCCAGGCAGTGCCCTTGGGGCCACCGCCAAGCCCTGAAGGTTGCCCCCCCCCTCGAGATATAGAATCACTAGGTTGGGAAGGACCCACAGGATCATCGAGTCCAACCATTGCCATCAATCACTAAACCGTGGCCCTCAGCGCTTCGCCCACCCCTCCTTTAAACCCCTCCAGGGAAGGTGACTCAACCACCTCCCTGGGCAGCCTCTACCAGTGCCCACTAGGTTCACGTCTGAACTGATGCTCGTCAGGGCGAGGGAAGGAGGGGCTGCCTGGAAAGAAAAGTGAGAAGGGTGGAGGTGAGGAGAAAAGAGGTGGAAGGAGCAGAGGGAAGAAGTGAGGGGAGTTTAGTTCTGGTGATGCCGCTCGCCAAGGTCCTTCTTCGTGGGGACCCCGAAGTGCGTGTGGAGTTTGGAGAGCACGGGGTGGGGAGCAGAAACACGCGAGCTGTCGGAGGGGATGCTGGCCGTGGGGAGACACTTACCTTCCGAGGGCAGGGGTGAACGGGAGACTGAGAAAGTGCTGGTAGAAAGGAGAGAGGACGGAGCTGAGGGATGCAGGACCTCAAGGGGAGATGATGTGTCCTCTAAGCCAACGGCTGCAGCAGCAGCAGGATGGAGACGCCCCTGATAGGGCCGGGACGGCAGCATGTGACCCAGAGCTGCGATGAGTCAGGATTTAGCACAGCTTTGCAAACAGCACGTAGAGGATGGAGAGGGAACGAGAGAGAGACAGGCAGGGGAGAGACACAGACAGATGAGGGTGAGAGCGCCAGGGAATAGCAGTGTGTGTGCAGGATAAACAATTCCAGTCGTTCCAGGCTCATTAATTATTTTTATTCAATTCACTAAATCTTGTAGGATTTTGGGGAGCCGTAAATCGAACTACAGAACCTGTAACTCCCTCCTTTCCCTTTTCCTTCTCGAGCCTACTGAGGATAGAGCATATGAGTGCAGTGACTGTGAAAACACTGCAGTAGCTCAGGGCGGCTTCCAGGATCAGCGTGAATCACCCTCCTCCTTCCTCTGGGGACAAAGTGAGGTGAAGGTAGCTCTGGTACATATCAGCTCTTTCTTTCCCAGCTGCACATGTGGGGGAAGGCACCTCCAAATCTTGACTGGCTCTAGGAACAGGTATTAAATATTAAACCCTGTGGTCACTCTGTTGCATCACCCTCGAGAGATTCTTCCATTTGCTGAAGAAGGAAAGCAGGAGAAATTCTGATGGTGGAGTGGGGAATGCCAGTAGGGTTGTGTGATGCTGGCCATCACAATCAGGTTGTGAAGCCCAGCCTCTGTTGCAGGCTTCTCTGCCCTTGAGGCTGACCTCCCTCGCCCTTCTACTCATGTAATCCAGAGGAGGAGAGGCTTGATCAGCATGTTTGATCCTCTCTCTTTCCCTTGACTTCCATTCCCTGCCACGCTCCTCTCACCTTTTCTTCTTCCTGCCTTTTCTGACGAATTTCTTTCGCCTCTGCCTGCTCCTCTTCCTCAAACAGCTCCTTGTCAAGGCGCTGCAGGTGTGGCAGCAGGACGAGGACTTCCAGCCGGTAATTAGGTTCATCAGAGCATGGATTTTCCATCAGCACCAGTGCCTGCAGCATGGGGAGGACCTGCAGTTTTGCCACCTCCTGGAGGCTACTGATTCCATTGTTCCTGAAGAAGGGGAAGTGCAGAGAGAAGAGGAAAGAGACATATGCAAGTAGTTATGCCCCTTTGGAACAGTAAGCTGACAAGACAGACAAAGGAAAACTTAGCAGCATGACAGACCATAGACCTAAGATCACAGATGTGTGATCCAAGACCCAGATCTGTCTGCAGTTCCCTAGACTGAGGGACAAAAGGGACATCTCTGAATTTCTCTGGGCTCAAACAGTCTGTGGAATTGTGTGACATCGACACTGCCCTGTATGGCAAATGCCAAGAAGAAAAGGGTGCTTGCAGTTGTGCAGGACACAGGGAACGCGCTTACATGGGTCCAGATGAGTCATGGCAAGGAACAAAAGGTACAAGGTGGGGTATGAGAGCAACTAGAGAGGGAGATCTTTTCTGAGAAACCCAGGAAAGGCCTTGACTGTTGAACTCCTAGACAGTAAAGATCAACACATCCCCATCAGGGCTTTAACTTCCAAAGAAACAAGGGAAATCCCAAAGGTCTAAGTGGGAATACAGTCTGATGAAGCAGTCTCTAGTCCCAGCACAAAGCAGGGAGGACCAACCGTAGATTCAGGTACTGCAGGCACTTCATGCTGCTACAGAATCCATCCAGGGTCTTGAGCTGGTTGTTGCGCAGGTGCAGAGTAGTCAGCTGTTCGAGCACCTCAAGGCCTTCAAGGCTCTGAATGGCATTCTGAGCCTGAGCACCAGGGAGGCAGGATAAAGGGGACACACAGGAGAGGGAACAGTGGTTATTTCTGGCCTTTAAAGCTCTTTCTACTCCTCAGACTCCCTGCCACTCACAACACAGCCTTCTCTGAAGCAAGATCAAGGTGCTCAGGTTCTTGGCTGAATGGATTCTAAATATTCAGATTCAAGGACCAAAAAGTTTGCTGGCCACACTTCTTTTGATGCAGATCAGGACATGTTTGGCCTTCTGGGCTGTGAGCGCACATTGCTGGTTTGTGTCGAGCTTCTCATACACCAGCACCCTCAAGTCCTTCTCTGCCAAGAATTCTCCTCTTTTACTCCTCCAGGAGCAGAAGCAGGCTCCATGTTCCTGAGAGAGGTTGGCAGGGGGTGGGAGTTGATGGTTGGATTAATGTTAAGCTTTTCCAGGCATAATTCTAATCCATCCACAGGTGCACCTTCTTGCAGCAAATCTAAACAGACTGTATGGCAGGAAGAACACATCCTCTCGGTTCAAAATTCCCCATCATTGAATTTCATTCACTTCACTGTGATGCGAGTTACAAGACAGGGAAATACAAAGCTCGGCACATCAGCAGTCGTTTCACAGCGGGATTTGGGCTGCAGGAGGCCACTAGATGTCTCCTGCCCAAGCCCAACCTCCCTTCAGTGCCAGCAAGTCAGGCTGCTCACTGCCTTGTGCAGCCCAGTTTGGAACAACCCTGGTAACTACAACCTCCCCACCATATTCTGCAGCCCCAGCAGGGCTTCTCTTGCAATTGTGGCTCGGGGCTGCAGTCTCTGAGGGTGCAGATACTTGGATGGGAAAGAGGAGAGAGGTGCCATTGTTCTCTGTGCTCCTTGTTGGTACCCAGGCAGTGATGTGGCCAATGCTTGAGGGTAATAAAAAGGGTCACAGGCTGAACTGGTGGGACAAGGGAACAGTTTAGGACAAGGTCATTCAGGAAAAGGACATTTTGTAGAGGAGGAGGACTCTTAATGGAAACTGGACAAGGGAAGTCAGGACCTACTGGGCCATATAAAGAGGGTAACACAAAAATGAAAAGGGGAAAGTTGGTGATTTAGTGAAGGCTGAGAATATATTTAAAAACCAGGAAGGATGAGGACATTGTAACTCAGAGGAAACCAGGAGCTGGAGTGGGAAATAGGGAGAAGAGCTCACAGACCACTGATCTGTAAAATGGACAGTAGCCCCCCATCACTCTTACTTTCTTAATCACTTCAGCATGAATAGTTTGAACAGCACTGACCCTGCAAGCTCTAACAGGACAATGCAGAATGGATTTTTTTCTCAGGATTGCATTTTTTTTCCCCCAAATAAAAAAAAACATTCCATATTACTCTTTAAATTATCACCTCACCTTAGATACCAGTTCTTCACATAGATGTGATATCACCATTTCTTACGGAAAGCTACTATAACATGTTTGACATGATTCCCCCTCCCCTTCCCACTTACCTGCCCTTTCTCTAGACAACCTTTGTCACTGCAACTGCACAGCCAGGAACCAACACAGCCTTGCTGACAGCAGTGATCCTCAAACCAATACAAGTGCCTCATAGCGCACAGCCAGCTTATGCTCTTCCTGACAGTAGGCAAAACCTTTTTAACGCTGAATTTAATCTGCAGCTGTGTCATACATTCACCAAATTCAGTTCAGGTCCTTTAAATTGAACCTTTTTTCTCGAAACCTGTCCTTGAGGCATCAGTTTTGTCTACCCATGACTCAAGCAATGCTAAAATCTTTGCATGGAAAACAAAGCCATACCAGGAAAGATACCCCTGCAAATTGATTTAGAGAGCAGGTGGGTATGGGAGACAAACTCAAGCCTCAAAGGTTCCTGATAAATGAGTCAGTTGCTCCAGTTTTAATATTCACATCTTGCAATTTGCTGACTTTGTATATGCAGCTCAGAAATTCCTCAAACATGCCAGGAACCTTCTTTAATTATAGATGCAGTGTTTGGTTCCCTCCAATCGTTCACTGAAGTGACTGGTTTTACTTTGAAATTCTGTATTATATCCAGTGACTTGTACACCTCATCCCCTCTTCCAGCACCTTCAGCCCTAAAATCTCAGTTTTTCACCAGAAAATTGCAGACAATCTCAGCAAGTAACCTCCTCAGTGTTTTCTACCAGGGAGTCTTGATGAAAAGAAAAAGTATAGATATTCAAAGCCTTTATCATCTTTAATTGTTTTTTAAGAGGCAGTGACTCAGGACACATATCCAGTCTTCGCAAGCTGTAGCACTGTGTGACTCATGGGACTAAACTACACATACTTTTTTTCACTTGAGCCTCTGGGAGTAAACATTCCCTGATGGGATTGTTTATAGCACTAGGAAATTGCTTCTCCTACCTTAGTTTCACTGTGATGTTCAATTATTTTCTTTTTTTTTTTTTTTTAAAGCTTAAGGTGTGAATCACTTAATTGTGCTGGTTTTAAACCAGTATTTGATGAGGCCCATCAGAGAGGAGAAAGAGGCATCGCCTCCTCATGTCATCCAGAGCAAACCTATTGCTTTCCCCACTGACCTGTGGGGGACAGAGGACACAGAGAACACCGGCTTGCCTTAACACTGCCAGAAGAGACCACTCTCCTCTAGGAGGCCTGGAGGGAAGAACTCCATGCACTGAACACTGCCAACTCCTCTGCTCTCTGCAGAGGAATTACTGGTCTGTGGCTACTTCCTCTGCACTATCTGGGCAGACAATGTAGAAGCAGCTATTGCAAAGAAGTGCTTTTGTCTCTATCTCTCTGAAATCTGTTCTTCTCTGGGGCTGAGAATCATAGAATCATAGAATCATAGAATCATAGAATCATAGAATAATTTGGTTTGGATGAGACCTTAAAGATCATACAGTTCCAACCCCTCTGCCATGGGCAGAGACACCTCCCATAGGATCTGGCTGCCCAAGGCCCCATCCAACCTGGCCTTGAATGCTTCCTGCAATGGGGCAGCCACAGCTTCCCCAGGCAACCTGTGCCTGTGCCTCATCACTTTCATGGTGAAGAAGTTCTTCCTTATGTGTAGTCTAAATCTGTCCCTCTCCAATTTAAAGCCATTACCCCTCATCCTGTCACTCCATGTCTTAGTAAACCATCCCACCCTAGCTTTCCTGTAACCCCTTCAAGTAGTGGAAGGTCACTATAAGATAGCTCTTAGAGCCTGTCCTCATACTGGAGGTGCTCCAGCCCTCTGATTATCCTTATAGGCCTCCTTCTGGACCCATTCCAACAGTTCCATATCCTTCTTATGTTGAGGATTCCAGAACTGGAAACAATCCTCCAGGTGAGGTCTCACAAGAGAGGAATAGAGGGGCAGAATTCCCTCCCTTGCCCTGCTGCATCTTTGGATGCAGCCCAGGACACATTTGGCCTTCTGGGCTGCGAGTGCACGTTGTCGGCTCATGTTGAGCTTTGCATCAATCAGCATCCCCAAGTCCTTCTCTGCGGGGCTGCTCCCAATCACATCATCCAGCATCCTGTATTGAAATTGGGGATTACCCCGATCCAAGCGTAGGGAAGACTGAATTGAACAGGCTGGCACAAAAATGATGCTGCTTTGAAGGGAAAACCTCCTCCCACTGACGGGAGGTGCCAGGCTCTGCGGCGGCTCTGTCCCACTCCCCTAGCTGGCTGTTCCCTTACCAGATAGAGGTTCTTGAGCTTCGGAAGATTGAGCCCTGCTGTGCTCTTGAGCAAGTTTCCTCTTAGTTCCAGGATCTGCAGGCTGAATAATTGGCCATGACTCATGCCCAGCGCTGTCTGGATTTTATTTTCTGAGTGACAGAGGGGAAGAAACAATGAGACAATTAAACCCCTGCAAAGAGAGCATCCTATAGAATGAAGAGAAGTGGTGTGGATCACCTTTCAGGCTGAGGTTGGCTAAGCAGGGGTGAGTAATGCCCTCCATATCCTTGATGTGGTTGCGAGCAAAGCTGATGATCTGCAGGTAGGGCAGCTCCTGCATGCAGCCACTAGTAAGCAGATTCCCATCCACCTTCAACCAAAGCAGGTGGGTTAGGTTGCTCAGTGGAGACAAATCTCGTAGCTTGTTCTCTGACAAATCCACATATCGCAAGTGAATGAAGCATTTGAGGAGGCTGATATCTGTCAAGTCCCTGTGGGAGGGAGGGCATGAATAAAATGTGTCTCATATTTCTCCCTGCTACCATCTTTCATTTCTCTTCTCTCCACTACTGGAGGAGGGCATCCTCCTTTCCCTCTTCCCTGCTGTCCTAGGAAGGCTTGCTGGAGAGAAGGAGGAAAAACACAGGTGACAGGGACAGGATAATTTGTCCATAAACAAGGCTGAATGTTAAGATTGGATACGCTTTCCTGGCATAGGGAGTACTCATTCCCATTGAATTGTATCTGTCAGGAGGGGATAGAAACAGCAGAAAAGTGGGTATGTTTAGGGAGGTGGGTGTGTTAGGCCCACTTTGGACTGCATTTTGCTAGTGGGAAAAACTGGTTGAGATACCCATGAAGCTGCTGAAAGACAGTATCTTACTGAGGCCTGACAGTTAAGTCTAGAGCTACTGATGGGGCGGAGGCTCCAAACTGTCCCCAGGCCTTCATGGTGCTGTTACCCGAGAGGACAAGATGAATGTATTTTGTACCTTGTTTGCCTCATTTATCTTCTACAAACATCCTAATTTCTGCCCAGAGGTGCAGACACCTCTGCTCAGGGATGTAGATGTCTTAAGAAAGTGTCTTAAGAAAATCATAAATGCAGTAGTTAATTGACTCAGGATTGAAAACATGGGTTGAAACAATGAAAGAGATATCAGATAGGGAGAATTTGCAATTGCTTAAGGATTAGGGTTTTGTGGGAGTGGTTGGACTCGATGATCCAGTGGGTCTCTTTCAACCCGGTGATTCTGTGATTCTGTGATTCTGTGAAATAAGTAGTTTTGTGTTGAAGCATAACTGTGTAACCCAATGAATATATGTATTGGCTAGGTGCAACAATTGTATTAGCTGAGCAGGATTTTAAGCATCAGTCCATCCAAAGGTTCATCAGCCCTTGGGGTCTTCAAGAGGTGTGCTAGTTTTGTGGAAGACCTTCCACCTACCACCCTGCATGGGATAACAGCAGTGTCTCCTCTCTAAACAAAAAAAAACACCTTTGTTTTTTGGGGGGTGGTTATTGTTGTCAGGTAACAGCATTGTTCTTACAAGTGCCTGCTTTCAAGGTTAGCAGTTAACAGGAGAGAAGCCTAGGGATACTTCTCAAAGTGTCTTTGGGGGGGGTCACCCTGTCTGGGTCTCCCTAGGAGACCACAGTCCAGAGGGATGGACAAGCCCCTCCTCAGTCTAAGGGGACACTGATGTTGCCACCAGTGTGGCTATGGAGGAGGCAATCGCTGGCTCAGAGCTGAGGAGGGACAGGCTATGCTGAGCCTCAGACTGGAAATCAGAGAGCTGGGGCAGAGACTGGAACTCAGACATCTGGAGAACACAGCCTGGAAACGCTCCTATCCTACAGGACCAGACACCACCAGCCTCCTGGTGTGGCTGCTCCGTGCCTACACCCCAGCCTGGGGAAGGGACTCTTTCTAGCGGGTTGGGTGCTGCACACTCACTTGGATTTGGCCTCAAATTTCACATAAGCGTGGGCCAGGCCGTTCCCAGTCTTAGAGAGGAGAGAGAGGCCTTCCTTCAGCACTTCCTCCGTCAGGGGACACGGGGCCGGCTCCTGGGAGAGAATCATAGAATGATTTGGGTTGGAAGGGACCTTAAAGCTCATCCAGTTCCACCCCTCCTGCCATGGGCAGGGACACCTCCCGCTGGATCAGGTTGCTCAAAGCCTCCTCCAACCTGGCCCTTGAACACCTTCTGCGATGGGGCAGCCACAGCTTCCTTGGGCAACCTGTTCCTGTGCCTCCCCACTCTCACAGGAAAACATCATTTCTCCCTAAGATCTAACCTAAATCTCCCCTCTTCTAGTTTAAAGCGACTAAAGAAGGAGAGAGCGGGATGCCAGTGCTGGCCCAACCACAGCCAGCGGGGGCTGGGACCTCTCCCTCACCTGCTCTTCCTCCTTCTGCTCCCACAGTGCTTCCTCCTCCTCCTCTTGCCCCTCGTCGGGGCTGTACTCGCTCCCCTCGAGCTCCTCGTCCTCCATGCTCCGAGGCCGGTCCCTGACCGGTCCGCTTCGGGGACGCGCGGCGCCGCTGCCATGGCAACCACGGAGGCGGGGAGCGTTTGCCGTTGCCATGGTAACAGCGGGGGTCGGGGGGGTGGGAGCGGGCTCATCACCTTCGCCCCGGCCCGCGTGGAGGTCATGGTGCACGGTCATACCATCCTAGAATGGTTTGGGTGGGAAGGGACCTCAAGCCCCATCCAGGTCCAACCCACCTGCCACGGACTGGGACACCTCCCGCTGGATCAGGCTGCCCGAGGCCTCATCCAACCTGGTCCTGAACACCTCCAGGGATGGGCCAGACACAGCTTCCCCGGGCAACCGGTGCCAGCGCCTCACTGCCCTCATAGGAAAACATTTTTTCCTAATATCTAGATTTCCTCTCTTTCAGCTTAAAACCGTTCCCCCTCATGAGGTTCAACAAGGCCAAGTGCAAGGTCCTAAACCTGGGTTGGAGCAAAATGGGGGATGATGTGATTGAGAACAGCCCTGCAGAGAAGGACTTGGGGGTGCTGGTCGATTAGAAGCTCAACATGAGCCAGCAATGTGCATTTGCAGCCCAGAAAGCCAAACATGTCCTGGGCTGCATCAAAATGTGGCCAGCAGGGTGAGGGAGGGGATTCTGCCTCTCTATTCCTCTCTTGTGAGACCTCACCTGGAATACTCTGTCCAGTTCTGGAATCCTCAACATAAGAAGGATATGGGGCTGTTAGAATGGGTCCAGAGGAGGGCTACAAAGATGATCAGAGGGTTGAAGCACCTCCTGTATGAGGACAGGCTGAGAGAGTTGAGGTTGTTCAGCCTGGAGAAGAGAAGTCTCTGAAAATACCTTATAGCGACCTTCCAGTACCTGAAGGGGCTACATGAAAGCTGGGGAGGGGCTGTTTACATAGGCTTGTAGGGATAGGACGAGGGAGAATGTATATAAACTGGAGAGGGGCATATTTAGCGTAGACATAAGGAAGATTTTCTTCACCATGAGAGTGGTGAGTCCCTGGCACTGGTTGCTCAGGGAAGCTGTGGCTGCCCCATCCCTGGAGGTGTTCAAGGCCAGGTTGGATGGGGCCTTGGGCAGCCTGATCCAGTGGGAGGTGTCCCTGCCCATGGCAGGGGAGTTGAAACTGGATGATCCTTAAGATCCTTTCCAACTCAAACTATTTTATGAGTCTGTGATTCTATCCCTGAAGTCCCTGATGCAGAGTCCCTCCCCACCTTTCCTGTATCCCCTTTCAGTACTGGAAGACTACTATAAGGTCTCCCCAGAGAGAGAGAGAGATAGCTCCAAGTTTTCCATGTGGGTTTCAATACCACAAATAATGATCCATACTTCTTAAAAAACAATTAAATATGATTAAGGCTTTGAAAAGCCAGGTGGTTTCTTTTCAACAAGATTCCCTGGCAGAAAACATTAATGAGGTTGCTTGCTGAAATTGTCTGCAGTTTGCTGGTAGAAAACAGATTTTAGGGCCGGAGGTGCTGGAAGAGGGGGTGAGGCACACAAGTCACTGGATGCAACACAGAATTTCAAACAAAACCAGTCACTTCAGTCACTCTTCTCCAGGCTGAACAACCCCAACTCTCTCAGCCTATTCTCACAAGGGAAGTGCTCCAGCCCTCAGATCTTCTTCATGGTCTGCTCTGGGCACCCTAACAGATCCATGTCCCTCCTGTGCTGAGTCCTGTCAGCTCTGAGTAGCCCCCTCTACCCCCTGAAAAGAGCCTTCCCATATTCCACAGGCGATGTTCCTGTCAGTGCATCCTGTTGCTCACGCTCCATTTCCCACAGCAAGGCGGGCGCTGCAGATAGGTCATCCATCGGGCATCCAAGATCCCCACAGTGTCTTTTCTCCTCATTCTCCCAGCAGACTATTTGTGTTGGCTTGCAGTTCTCACTGCAAACCTTGTCATTTTTGATATTTAATTCCACATGGAAATGTTGGAGCGTGTCTCACCTTCATAGGGGCAGTGTTTCGTTCCCTCCAATTGTTCACTGAAGTGACTGGTTTTACTTTGAAATTCTGTATTATATCCAGTGACTTGTACACCTCATCCCCTCTTCCAGCACCTTCAGCCCTAAAATCTCAGTTTTTCACCAGAAAATTGCAGACAATCTCAACAAGGAACCTCCACAGTGTTTTCTGCCAGGGAGAAAATGAAAAGAAACCATATAGCTCTTCAAAGCCTTTGTCATCTTTAATATTTTTTTATAAGGTATGGTCTGTCATTTATGGTATTGAATCCCACATGGAAAAGTCAGAGCATGTCTGATCTTCATGAGAAGCATTTTGCAACCCTATTCTACCTTCTTAAGTGCTCTTGTTCCAGCTAGGTGACATCCACAGATCTTAGGAGTGCATCCAAGTAACTGAATGATCATTTCAGTGAGAAGGAGCCACTGGAAGTTGTGTTGTCCATCTCCCAGCTCAAAACGGGGCTGGGTTGAAGTTGGGCTGGGCTGCACAGANGATGAGGTCCTGAGGGACATGGTTTAGTGTTTGATGGGAATGGTTGGACTCGATGATCCGATGGGTCTCTTCCAACCCAGTGATTCTGTGATTCTGTGATTCTGGGCTGGGTTGCACAGGGTGGTGGTCGCTCAGGTGGTGAGTAGCTCTGAGGGAAGACATTAGGGTCTGGAGCACAAGTCTTACAAGGAGTGGTTAAGGGAACTGGGGTTGTTTAGCCTGGAGAAGAGGAAAGAAGACACATTATCCCTCTCCACAACTACCTGAGAAGAGGTTGTAGCGAGGCAAGTGTTGGTCACTTCTTGTACAAGTGATAGGACAAGAGGAAATGGCCTCAAATTGAGCTGGGGGTGGGAGTTTGATTGGATATTAGGAAAATTTCTTCATTGAAAGAACAGTGAAGCACTGGAACAGGCTGCCCGGAGCAGTGGTGGAGTCCCCATCCCTGGAAGGGTTCAAAAAACATGTAGAAGTGGTACTCTGGGACATGGTTTAGTAGGCACAGTGGTATTGTGTTGATAATTGGACTTGATCTTAGAGGTCTTTTCCGACCTTAATGATTCTATGATTTCCTTTAGTAAATTTAATTAATATATTGAGTAGAATTAGGTCTGGGCTCAGTGTGAAACTTGCCTCAGTACAATCTCCCAGATGTGAGGAAGTGGCATTTGGGGTACAGTGTCCTGGCTCACTGGAGGTGATGCTACTCCAGCCGTCTCCTCCAGCCTGGGGAGGACTGAGACTGCAAGTGTCCAGCAGATGCCATTGATGCCTGTCCAGCTTTGGCACTGGGTGGCTGCCAAGCAGAGCCGGTATTTTCCGGCTGGGAATGCTGCTTAGAGCTGATAGCCCACAGTGTTTTGCAGTTAGTACCAAAGTCCAAGGCCCTGCTCCATTTCCCTCTGGTGCACTTTGCTCCTTCACAGCCCCCAGGCAACATCAGTGGTAGATAAGCTGGGCCAAGCTGAGCTGGACACACAACCAACAGACAGGGGTCTCACGCTCTCGCAGCACGTGTGCCCGCCACCTTCCCTCCTGCAAAGCACCCTCTGTGGTCAGGAGCACATGGCAAGCTGTCAACTGTGTCTCCCTGGTCCATCCTGCTTGGCTCCTCAGTGCTGATTTCCTCCCCCATGCAAATTCACACCTTAGACTTCACCCTGTGTGTGATGTGGTTTTCCACTACATCCACTGCAACCCTGCGCACACAAAGCACTCCGGCTCCTCTCACCTTTGCTTTCCAAGGCCTTAAGGAGTAAATTGGTGCTGAAGGAAAAGTGACACATGCATTTTTTTCACATCCTTTGTCCCTTTACGCTGTGGACAGGCTGAGAGAGCTGGAGTTGTTCAGCCTGGAGAAGAGAAGGCTCCAAGGAGATCTTATAGCAACATTCCAGTACTGAAAGGGGCTGCAGGAAAGCTGGGAAGGGACTGTTTATCAAGGAGTGCAGGGATAGGATGTGTGTGTGGGGGGTGTTTTTAAGCTCAAAGAGAGGGGAGATTTAGATCAGATCTTAGGAAGAAATGTTTTCCTGTGAGAGTGGTGAAACACTGGAACTGGTTTCCCAGGGAAGTCGTGGATGCCCCATCCCTGGATGTGTTCAAGGACAGGTTGAATGATGATTTGAGCAGCCTGATCCAGCGGAAGGTGTCCACAGCAGAGGGTCTGGAACTGGATGGCCTTTAAGGTCCCCTCTGACCCAAGCCATTCTATAATTCTAAGAACAGACTCATAGAAGCAGTGTATGCCTCTATGCACATGTTTCATCTGGTCTTGTGACAGGAACACATGGCTCAATTCCTTTGCCTCTACATGAGGAGAGAACTTACCAAGAAATAAGAGAAATTATACAAGGAAACCCGAATCTTTTTATTTAAGGGTTGTACACATGTACATATATATGTGTGTATATATATATAAAAACAATTCCTAAATCTGACTGCAGAAATCATTAAGGAGTTTCTGTGCTAAAGGCTTATCCACAGACCCACAAAGGAGCACAGGGAGACATCAGCAGGAGGTGGAGCCCAAACAGCAACCTGCCAGGCTGCTTCAAACCCGTCCCAGGAGGTGCCAGCCCACCCAAGGGCAATTTCTACATGCCCATATGACAGGCAGGAACCCAAATGAAGGACTCAAAGGAAGGGACACCCTTTCTGGGTCCCTCCCAGGGGAGCCTCAGAGCATAATAAAAATATAAAATACACACATATATACATGAGGTCTGACACAAAACCCCTCAGACTAACCCTGTAGCTCAGGAACTAAGAGTAGGAGGGGAGAGGCAAAGAGACAGTTATAAAACATAGCCTAACCTGTCGCAGTGAGGTAAGGCTCAGCTTGGTTGCCTTCACTCAGTACAGGAGCAAGGATTTTTCAAATATAGACATTTTCTTACCATCAGTTGGAAAAATGTCAGTGTGCAAAAGTGACCAGCAAGTTAACATCAAGGTTCTCGTGAAACTGAAGAAAACTGCAACAGCAACTTTTCAGTTATTCACTGAGGCTTATAGTGAAGCAATGCCAAAGATCAAGTCTGTGCTTGAAGGAACCCATTGTTTGTTGTCAGTAGAAGACGCGAAAGCAAAAACAACAGAGATCCTCAACAGCCTTTCAGAAAACTATCCACAGCTTTGAAAGTCGGCAGCATCATATGCAGCTGTGGCTCAGCTCAGAGGGAAACCATTTTGAAGGTAATCATAGCTGATTTTCTTAATTTGTTAAATAAAAAGAGTTATAGGCACAGGCTCAGGGGTTTTTGTGTCGCACCTCATCTGCGTGCTCAGCAGCGCTCCTCCGTTCTGCTCCTCTGGGGGTGGGATGAGGCTGCTGGTGCTGTGGTCATGTGAGTGCTTTATGTGGCTGTCCGTGTGTATATATATTTATATATGTTATATATGTGTGTGCCTACTGGAAATACAAGCTCAGCCTGACTACTGGCTGCAGCAGCCTCTCACGAGCCATCACATCTGGCACAACACATTCTTCCCAACACAACCTGTTTAAGATCCAGCCGCTACCATATCTGCAGTGAGGATCTGGCCATATTTCTGCTACACACAGAGATGCGGTCAAGCCAGAAAGCAGACAAAAAGAGTAAAAATAAGATCTGTCATTCCTGGTGATGCAGAAATAATTGTCCATGAGTTTATTCCTCATTACAAATGCGCCCATGCCGCTGTGTTCTCCTCAAAGCAGCAGATCAATGCTTGGCTCCCATCTGTTTTCCTATGTAGGTCACTCTCCTGGCTCTGTGGGCAGGAACCGAGAGCAGAGCTGCAGCCTGTGGCTGATCCTTGAGTGTGATCCTGACTAGCCACCACCCGCAGCCTTCGGCTATGTCCCCGCTGCTCCGGCCATGCTGACCCCCCCCGAGTCACCTGCCCCAGCAGCCTCTCAGAAACATTCTGGTTGTAGAAACCACAGAGTTTTCAGGAATATGTTTTTGTTTCCTTCAAGCATCCCCCTCTCCACATTGCTCTGTGTGAGCTGGGAGCCAGGAGCCATCGTTGCTGGGCTGCACTCTGGCTCTTGCTTCTCACGCTAGTAAATCACTGAGGTTGGAAAATATCTCCAAGTTCATAAAATCCAACTGTTAACACACCACTCCCGTGCCTGCTAAACCATGTCACAAAGTGCCACATCTACATGGTTTTTTAACCCCTACAGGGATGGAGTCTCCACCACTGCCCTGGGCAGCCTCTGCTGGTGCTCCACCATTCTTTTGGTGAAGACATTTTTCCTGATATACAATCTAAACTTCCCCAGGCACAACCTGAGGCCATTTTCTCTCTCCTGTCACTTGTTCCCTGGAAGAAGGATGCCTTGTACCCTGTCCTGTCTGAGGGGATACCTTTTTCCCCTGGTCCCCCCACTGCATCACCCTGTGCTCCCCAATCTCCCCTGGTGTCTGCATGGTGGTGCCAGGATCCGTGATCCCTGGCCCTGACAGCAGCACAGGGACAGGGGTATGTGCTGGGGGCATGGATGGTAGCCATGGGTGAGAGTGTTGAGGACATGAAGGCCATGAGGTGAGAGCACTGGGGACATGGGTTGGTGCTGGGGACACCGGTGGTAGCCACAGGGTGAGGTGTCCAGAGAAGGGTAATGAAGCTGCTGAAGGGTGCGGCGGCCAAGTCTCATGAGGAATGGCTGAGGGAACTGGGGTTGTTTAGCCTGGAGGAGTCTGAGGGGAGACCTTATTGTCATCTACAGCTACCTAATAGGAGGTTGTAGTGAGGTGGGTGCTGGTCTCTTCTCCCAGGTAAGAGGAGGAGAGGGAATAGCCCTGACTTGCACCAGGGGAGGCTTAGATTGAACATTAGGAAAAATTTCGTTACTGATAGAGCAGTGAAGCACTGGCAGCGTCTGCCAAGGGAGGTGGTGGAGTCTCCATTCCTGGATGAGTTCAAAAAGTGCGTACACTTGGGGATGTGGTTTAGCAGGCACAGTGGTGTTGGGCTGACAGTTGGATTGGATGATCTTAGAGGTCATTTCCAATGTCAACAATGTGTGCATTAACAGATCAAGGCCCCTGTCACATGTCTGCTCCATACAGAGCACTGCCCAGGGGCTCCCAAGGCCCCCCTGCCTCCCAGCTAAGCTCCTCCGGCTGAGGCATTTCCTTTTTGTTACCCTAACTGCTACCTAAAAATGTTCAGGCCAGTGCAGCATTTGGGAAATAATATCTAGCCTGGCCTTCCCACCCACCAGCACAGGGTTGAAGGCAGGCAGCACGCGCAGCCTTGGCACATGGCCTAGAAACCTCCCCTGCTAGAGAACGGAGCTGCTCTGCTCCACATGGGGTGAGCAGCAAAGTCAATTAATAGTCCTCACAGGCAAAGAGGAGGGATGGGTGCATCACCAAACCTGCCTGGAAAGAACAGCTCACTGGTGAGACAGTGAGAGACTGGAAGAATCGATGTAAATGTCTCACTGGCGGAAAAAAGCAAAGCTGCACAGCAATGGACGAGGCAGATCCCCTTAAGTCACAATAAGCAGCACGGGTCTGAGGGAGAGAACCTGGAGGAGTCGAGGTGGCCTTGGCCAGGACCCACTGTCCTTGGAGATGGTGACTGCCAACCTTTGCCTCACTATCAGCGAAAAGAATAGAATAGATGAGTATGTGCTAGGTGCTACATCTGTGTAGGTGCGTACCCCTCCCCTGCATCGTCAGCTGATCAGGAGGAGCAGGGGCATAAAAAGCACCTCCCAGGGAGCTGAGCACGCACCCACTACCAGAGGAGCATCATCATCACAGCCAACAGCATGGGATCCAGGTGTGGGGATACCTTTCTCTTTTATTTCTCTTTCCTTCTTCTAAATGCTCCGATAGAACCCAAGCCGCCTGCCACCGTGCTTTCCCAGTTCAAGTTCTTGCTACCATAAATAAATCTTTCAACTGATTGCTTGGTGTAATTTCAATGTAATTGAACAGGGATTGAATGCACACTTGGCAAGTTCACAGATGACACCAAGCTGGGAGGAAGGGTTAATCTGCTGGAGGGTAGAGAGGCTCTACAGAGGGAGCTGAACAGGCTGGACCGCTAGGGCTGAGAACAACAGAATGAGGTTTGACATGGACAAGTCCTTCACCTGGGCCACAACAACCCTATGCAGCATTACAGGCTTGGGGAAGAGTGGCTAGAAAGCTGCCTGGCAGAGAAGGACCTGGGGGTGTTAGTTGACAGTGACTGAACATGAGCCAACAGTGTGCCCAGGTGGCCAAGGCGGCCAATGGCATCTTGGCTTGTATCAGAAATGGCCTGACCAGCAGGTCCGGGGAGGTTATTCTGTCCCCGTACTTGGTACTGGTGAGACTGCACCTCAAATCCTTTGTAAAGTTCTGGGCCCTTCACCACAAGAGACACTGATGTCCTGAAACACATCCAGAGAAGAGCAATGGAGCTGGTGAAGGGTCAGACACACAAGTCTTATGAGGAGCAGCTGAGGGAAGCTGAGGCTGTTTAGCCTGCAGGAGGTTGAGGGGAGACCTTACTGCTCTCTACAACTGCCTGAAAAGAGGTTATGGAGAGGTGGGTGTTCTCACAAGTATCAAGTGATAGGAAGAGAGGAAACAGCCTCAAGTTGCACTGGGGAAGGCTCAGATTGAATATTATGAAGAATTTATTTGCAGAAGGGGTTCTAAAGCACTAGCAGAGGTTGCCCAGGGAGGTGGTTAAGTCCCCATCCCTGGAGGCATTTAAAGGTGGGTAGGCGAGGTGCTCAGGCATCTGGTTCAGTAGTGGACAGACAGGTGCAGTTGGACTCAATGATCTCAAAGGTCTTTTCCAGCCATGCAATTCTATACTTCTATGAATTTTTATCTGCAGCATACGAAAGAATGAGAACAGACACTGAATCNGTCTTTTCCAACCATACAATTCTATGCTTCTATGAATTTAGCCCAAGGGGATGATGGAACCCTTATAGCCCCCTCATTTTCCTGCTGCAGGTTCTAACAGCCAGCCAGGTCCTCCAGCAGCTACTGGGATAGAAACACACATCAGAAAGATGCACACAAAGGCCCATGGGCCCAAAGAAGACTGGAGAAAGATGCTCAGGGTGGTTTCTACCTGCAGCATATGAGAAAAACAAGAACAGACACTGAACGTGTGTAATGCCTCCTAGGGCAACTGTTGGCCCTCAAAGAAAGCCCACAAAACCCCCACTTCCCTCTCTGCACACAGCTGCCTCTGCAAGTAGTAAGTTCTGGGCCTTGCTCAGCCACAGCTGCATCTGAATAAAATCAGGACACCTCCTTTGCATTTTGTTTTTCATTTATTGTTCAGTACAGGACACAGGTGAGGTCAGACATCTTACAAGGGTCTAAGCTGACAGGCTCCTTGCTGATGGAGCTGAAGGATGCAAGACACTGATTCATTTTTCCTTCCCCCAGCACTAGCAGCCCCCTCTCCCTGCAGAGAAAGGGGGAGGCACTGGCCAGGTCCACTGTGGGCTCTTCTAGGTCAGCAGGCAGCCAAGGATTATGCCACCTTGGAAAAGAGGCTGTCAAGACTCTGCTGAGACAAGCTCCCACTAACAGGACTCCAACGCAGTGGTGGGGGTTAGCAGCACAGCAAGGACAATAACCGTGGAGGGGAAAGGCCTCCGAGGAGGCCTCTGTACAGAGATGCGTGCAAAGAAAGGTCCCTTCTTGCTTCCATTTCTTGCTCTGAACCACAAGGGACTGCTCCTCACAGGTTGCTTCAGTGTTTGGCATTGATAATATCCACAAACTCTGGCTTGAGAGAAGCTCCACCAACAAGGAAGCCATCTACATCATGCTGAGATGCCAGCTCCTTACAGTTGCTGCCAGTGACTGAACCTGAGAAGGGAGCAGTATTTTAAAGGTCAGATGGGGCCAGCTCTAGAAAAATGGGGCCAGGGCACAAAGGGACTAGCCACAGCCCCATCTTACTCTACACACAGTAAAACTGTCTCCTGTTTACCGAAACAAGCTAGTAGGCAATTCTTCATACTCTGATAACCTCCAGTTTCTTCATTGGCAGAAGATGTTGTACAGGTGCAGCAAGAAGCAGAGAAGCTAAGTGCTTACTGCACTGGAAAGGGGATTCAAACTCATTTACCTCCATAGATGATCCTAGTGGATTGAGCAACAGCATCAGACACGTGGCTTTTCAGCCATCCCCTCAGCTTCTCATGAACTTCCTGAGCCTGCAACGGAAGAGGAAGAGTCCCACTGAGGACTGAGCCACTCTGCAAACAACTCTCTTTCAAAGAGGAGAAAGAAGTTTTGAGAGAACCTTTAGAGAAAATCTCAAGTGGGAAGGGTCAAGTTGGTTGTTTAGTTAGCCACCTGCTCCTACCTGTTGGGGAGTCGCAGTTTTACCAGTTCCAATAGCCCAAACCGGCTCATAGGCCAGGACCACTTTACTCCAGTCCTTCACATTGTCTGGGGAGGAGGGAGAAGATACAAGTAAGCACAGTATCCCATGCTATGAAGGGTGGAGCTGGAAAGCTTTCTGGAATATGGAAGCCTTCTATTAACATGACCATGTTAATATTGTGTGAGAACATTTGCAGCAACACATCTGCAAGCCTTCCAGGAAGGCCACTATAGCCTTCCATTACAACCATTTCTTCCCAAACACACAAACCAAAAAAACCCACCCATTTCTTCCCTTACCAGCAATGGCCTTAGTCTGTTCAAAAACCACTTTCTCAGTTATGCCAGCTTCTCTCTCATCCAGCTTCTCTCCAATGCAGGCAATGACTCCAAGGCCCTCAGCCAGAGCATGAGCCACCTTCTGCCCAATCAGCTGAGAATTGAAAGAAAAAAAAACAAGGCAACTGACAGTCAGACCTACTTCTGCACTCATATTGTAACAGCTCCCCCTCCAGCCTCCGCAGACACATCTGAGCTGGACCATCTCTCCATCCCTGGGTCACTCACCTCATCAGACTCTCCAAAAACATGTCTTCGCTCAGAGTGGCCCAGGATCACCCAGGTGGCTCCAATATCTTTGATCATTGCTGGGCTGGGGAGAAAAGGAGATATCTTGCACCTCTGGAGAAAATTCATGTCCCAGAGGCATTTAGGCTTTATTCTTCCCTTTGGGCTCACCTGATCTCTCCTGTGAAAGCTCCCTTTGGTACCTTGTAGCAGTTCTGCGCAGCAACTCCGATCTTGGCATCGAGCTTCTGGCGGGCAAAGTCAAGGTAGATGGAGGGGGCTCCACAAACCACCTCTGGAAGCCAGAGAGGAGGGTTAACCTTGGAGCAGGTGAAGAACAAGAAACTGCAGCCAGCCACCGACCCGATTCCAGCCCCAAAGGTCATCCCTCTGCCCTCCCCCGCTCCTGGGAAGGTGAAAAACGCCAGTCCCTGCTGACATTTGAGGGACCCTTGCAGCAGGAATGTCCTTGCTATCCGATGACTCCATGACAGGGAGGAAGAACTTTCTAGGGAGCAGAAGGGTAACATCAGGCTGGCAGCCAGGCCCCCTTAGCCAGTTCACAACGGTCCCTTGGAAAGGGCCCAGTTGAGGAACCAGGAGACGGCACAGCACTGGGCTGGGCCTGTGGTGGAAATGGGCACTGGGGCCAGGGGGGGCAACCAGGGGAGAAGAGGGTGAAGAGAGGACAACTGGAGGTTGGAGGGGAAAGGCTGAGAGAGATCACAGAATCACTAAGTTGGAAAAGACCCCAATCATACCTATCAATCACTAAACCATGCCCCTCAGCACCTCATCCACTCATCTTTTAAACACCTCCCTGGGCAGCCTGTGTCAGTGCCCAATGAACCTTTCTGTGAACATTTTTTTACTGATGTCAAGCCTGACCCTCCCCCAGTGGAACTTGAGGCCATTCCCCCTCGTCCTGTCACCTCTGATCAAAAGGGGGTTGGGAAGGGGGGTCAACAGGGGTCTGAGGGGGAGCAACCGGGGCTGGGCCAAGAGGAAGAGCACAAGGAGAGGATTTTTTGGGGGGCAAGATGTTCGAGGGAGGCAACTGGGAGTTGCGGGAGGGAGAACAACCAGGGTTGGGGGTGTGGGAAAGGAAGAGGTTAAGGGTGCAGGCAGGCACTGGGGGGCAGGAGAGGCAACCAGGGGTTGGGAGGGGAGAAGAGGGGGAAGGAGAGGGTAGGGCCAGGGGTTGGAGGTGGGGTGGAAGAGCTGGGGGGCACTCGGGGATGCGGGGAGTAAGAGGAGCAGGGACAGCAACTAGGGGCTGGGGGAAGAAGGCCGGGGGTACGAGGGGCAGGAGGAGCAGCTGGAGGGGGCTGGGGAGAGGAGAAGCCGGCTGGGCTGACCAGCCGGGGCCCGTGTCTCCCCATCCCCGCAGCGGGGCCGCTCCGGGAGGCGCCGCACGTGTGCCCGGCCCCGCAGCCCCGGATCCGGTTTCGCGGTTATACTTAGCGCCGCCGGCGGGTTATATTTAGCGGCCCGGCGCCCTCTGGCATTTGCCGCCGCCCCCCACCAGCCGCGGGACGTGCGCTACGTGCGGCCGCGCCCCTCACCGGTGTCGCCCGAGAGCTTGGCGCCGTTCAGCGTCTGGATGAGCTCGCCCAGGCTCTTCTTGTCGCCGTTCATCTTCCAGTTGCCCCCCACGAAGAACTTCCTGGGCGCCATTGTGGGAACCGGGACGGGAGAGGACGCGAAGGTCGGCGACGGCGACGGCGGCGAGGCGTGGGGGGGCCCGGGGAGCGCTTTTATAGCCCGACGGCGCCGGAGGCCACGCCCACTCCGGCACGTTGACCACGCCCCTCAACGACCGCAAGACCTCTGGCTCCGCCTCCCTCTCACCCTGACCACGCCTCCTTTTCGTTACTTCCTCTTGGCCCCGCCCCGCCTCTGGACACAACCCTCCTGCGTGCACAGAGACAGAAAGTGACACAAAAGGGTGATATTTTAATTAGGAAAATGGAAGGAAAATGGAAGGAAAATGGAAGGGAAGGGAAATGGAAGGGAAGGGAAATGGAAGGGAAATGGAAGGGAAGGGAAATGGAAGGGAAATGGAAGGGAAGGGAA
>WAAB01025589.1:73019-91739 GCA_013389865.1 Piaya cayana | reverse complement strand
GGAAGGAAGGAGGAAGGAAGGGAGGAAGGAAGGAAGGAAGGAAGGAAGGAAGGAAGGAAGGAAGGAAGGAAGGAAGGAAGGAGAAAACATATAAGAGAAAAATGCTGTGACACGTACAAAAGGCCAGGGTTGTCTGAAGGGACCTAAGGGGCCAGAATTATAGGTAATAAAATATCACTCTCGTAGAGAACTTATTTGTGGGCGTTATTATTTCTTCACTGATTTTCTGGTTGAGAGGAAAAGATGCTTTATCCATCTACTGGTACGCACCACTAGAGAGAGTTTGAATGTTCATTTGTTTCAGGCTCTTACTCTTCCCTGTAGGTTTGTTTTTTGTTTGATTATTTATATTTTTGCTGTTGAGAAAAAGACCCTCCCCTGCATTTAGTTCATCTGCCTTGTTTTTTTGTCTGTTTTGTTTGTTTGCTTGTTTTTGTTTTGTTTTGTTTTATTTTATTGGCCAGGTTTCCCATGCTGCGCTGCAGTACCCAGGCTGCAATAGTGTCCATTCTGGAGAATCTTCATGGTAGTCCCATAGCTTTACTGCAGAATCAGGCTCATAGAAATGAATGGAAACAGGAAGTAAACTGTCTTCATGTACCCTAAGATATGATGACTGTGCTCCAGAACTAAAATCACTGTTTGCTGCTAAACTACAGGCCTTCCAGTTTTCTAGTGTACTTCAAAGTGCAAGTTCTTATTATAAGGAAACAGTTGGACTCGATGATCCGGTGGGTCTCTTCCAACCTGGTTGTTCTATGATTCTATGATTCTTCGGCCCCGCCCCCTCTGATGCCCAACCAAGATGACCACGCCTCCGACTTGCATACCCCTCCGGCCCCGCCCCCTCTATTGGCACACATACACTGACCCCGCCCCCACCCGCCACACACAGCCCCCTGGCCCCCTCCCTTCTATATGACCCCGCCCTCATTGGCCCCTGACCCCGCTTCCTGCTAACCCTAGCCACGCCCCCTCAATTGGCTCACATAGACCTCTGGCCACGCCCCCTCTCTAGACTCACATAGCCCAGATTACACCCCCTTTGGCACACATCGCTCTCTCGCCCCGCCCCTGCTCACCATGATCACGCCCCCCCCTTGGCACAGTCATCTGACCCCGCCCCTCCCATGCTCCGCCCCCACTCACTCTGACCACGCCCCCTCTGACCCACGCCCCCTCCCGTCTCCCAGCGCTCCCGCCCCCCCGCGGGCCAATGCAGAGGGCAGACAGGAGCCGGGGGACATTCCCACTTTTATTCACTGTCCCTCGTGTATTTTGGCATGTAAAGGGCACACAAGAGGGGGGCGCTGCTCGTGGCTCGCCCTGGGGCGGCAGGAGTCCCCCATACACAAGCCACACATACACACACGTCCCCCTCCGCTGCCGCTTCCCCACAGCGAGGGGGGATATCGTCCCACCGGCCAGCAAAGCACGAGGGCTGTGTCACCAGGGAGGGGGCAGTGAGGACATCTCCTACAGAAACAGATATTCCCACCCCCCGCCCCCCTTTGCTCAGGTCCGCTGGGGCTCCAGCCCGGGCTCCAACAGTGAGGGGGCTCCTGGTCTTCACGCGTGTCTCCAGAAAGAGGCCGTGAAGGGACGAGTGGGGAAAGAGAAGGGCCCTGCTCTCACCCTGGCTGCCCACACCCCCTTCCCTCCTGTGCCTTCCGCCCACTCTCCCCCCACCGCCCACGGCGAGAGGAGGCTCTAGCTGGGGATCCGCTGGTAGAAGTAGATGTAGCCCAGGTCCTTGGGGGGCTTCTCAGAAGCACAGACTTTCTGATCGTTGTAGATCACCCACCTGCAACAGGCAGAAGGGGAGCACAGGGAGGCTGGGCTGTGGCAAAAACACAGCACGAATCTCCTCACCTGCTCCTCTAAAATCACAGAAGAGTTTGGGTTGGAAGAGACCTTAAAGATCTGGACACTTCCCTCTGTACTAGCCTCCTCCAAAGCCTCATCCAATCTGGCCTTGAACACCTCCAGGGACGGGGCAGATACCATTTCTCTGGGCAACCCAATGTCTCCCCACCCTCAAAGGAAAACATTTCCTCCTAAGACCTCATCTCCATCTTCCCTCTTTCAGTTTAAAACTGTTCACCCTCATCCTATCCCCGCACTCCCTGATAAAAAGCCCCTCCCAGCATTCCTGCAGCCCCTTTAAGTAATGGAAGCTGCTGTAACCCCCTCAAGGCCTCTGAAGAAAGGGGGAGGACAGTGATTTAAGGCCCTTTACATCGTGAAGATCCCTCTTACCTGCCATCTTTCTTGATATGACAGACGTAGTGTCCACACATAGTCGAAGTGCCCATGTGGCTGATGAAGGCAAACAGCTGATATTCTTGAGGAGGAGGGAACAGAGAAGCAATCAGAGTGAGAGATAAGGCAGCTTACTCTGAAATACCCTGTGTAAGGCCCTCTCTCACTGGGTCCCAGAAATCCCCAGCCTAAAAGGTCAAGACCCTTCACTGTCATCCTCCTTCTCTTCCTCCCTGCTTCCATGCCAACAACCAGACCAGCTCTGTGGCTGCTGCTGCTGCTGGAAGCTGTGGTAATGCATGGTTTAGGTGGATTTGCACCCCCAAATCCACTTTCCCACTGCACAGAACTCACTTCCAGGCCCATCGCGCACTTTAGGACCCACAGGGACAGATTCAGAGATGGACTCCGCTGCTGAGCGCCCCTCTGAGATATCCATAGCAGCTTCTGCATCAAGGTCATCAATGTGACTAAAGATCCAATCCACAGCCCGCTCCAGACTGTTGTTCTAGAAGGAAGAAGAGAAGACTGAACTTGGGTATGTCTGTTCCTGAGAACCTCCTTTCAATCTGGTGTCACCCACGCCTCTCACCGTGGCTCTAAGCGCTTTCATAGCTTGGTCCCGGGAGAAGCCCATGGAGACAATGGTGGCCACACTGTCTTCTGAAGGAGGGTCTGGGCAGGCGATAGTTGACCCTGGTCCACTGGATCCAGGGAGAACTAATGGATTAGCAAAGTCTGCAGTAGAAAACGGAACACAGCTCAGAGCAGTTTTTACCCCTTTTGGTGAGATCTGTCTGAGGTTCCAACTACACCAGTTTTCCACTGCTGTAGAGGGATAGGAAGTACAATGACCCAGCAACAATAAGCTTCACCACAGCCATGGGGCCTCCTACCTGGATCATCCATATGTGACATGACCCAGTTCATGGCAGCCTCAACCCCACTGTTCCCTGTGTAATACACGGCTTTGCGGCAGGCATCCATGGGAAAGCCCATCTCCACTAGCTGGATAATCACCGACTCATCCAACATGGGTGCTGTGGGAAGACAAAGATTAGAGCCACCCACTCCCATTCAGCCCTGCCTGATGCGTTTTCTGTCACACAGGCTCCCAAGCCATCTTCTGGCTTTGTTTAGCACAAGTTCTGCCTCTTTGCTCTTCTAATTCTTTGCCACCTTTCTTCTTCAGAAGGGTGGTGTCACACAGAGGCACTCCAGGGGACAGAAGGATTCAGCTCATGAACTCAGGAGCACTGGCTCTTCTTTAACCCTCCAAATCCCACCTCCCACTGCCGTTTGTGAAAATAAAATACCTCAATCAGGTAGATCTTGTAAAAACCCCAGCTCTGCCCCCTCTAAGTGAACTAGGCATGCCACCTCCCCACCTTCCACAGCACAGGAATTGGCGAACTCCCTTGCATAACGCTCTTGCATAACAGGCATGCAAGGGAGGCAGTTGGCATTTGCTGACAGAGGGACAGGGAAAGTCTGAGCAAGTGGAAACCACTAGAATGGGAGACAAGACAAGGAGAGCAAGGTAATGAGTCAGGCATCAGGAAAAGAGGAGGAGAATCACTAACATGTCGGAGAGGAGAAGTGAGGGGAGCAGAAGGAGTCGTCGTCTTCGTTGCCATAGAACCCCAGGCTACCTTTGGGCTCATCTGGTGTCACCAGCGGAGGTGCGATGTCTGGCATTTCTTCTTCCCCATCTTGCAGCCCAGTTCCTTGCAGTGCAGAGATATCCAGCTCCTCTGGCATTTCAATGGAGACATCTGCAAGATACAGTCTTGCTCAGCCTCGCACAGGGGCAGAAACAAGGGACTTGGTTGGGAGATCTACAAGGCTAAGCCCCTGGAGATGCAATACGCTACCCTCTGCAGCACCTTTTGGGGTTGTTACTTTGCAGTAACAACCACCATACCCACATATGACACCCAATACCCATATGGTCTGTACTTCTCATCCTCCTTACCAAGCTTTTTGGGCACCCAGTCCAGACCGAAAGTGAATTTCTTGATCTGGATCACCAGATAATCTGGGAAAGAGGCGAACCGTGTTGTTCTGAAAGAGACAAATAACACTTGTAAGTACTTTATCACCAATGACCGAAGGCATCTAGTTGATTCAAGAAATCAGAGTAGGGTGGAGGCACATCCTTAGGGTGGGATACACGTATCTGTGCAGCTCTCCAGTGCTGAGCTTAAAGCTCCTCTAAACACGGAGCCACTTCTAAAGCAGATGCTCTGACCAAATAACATGGGATGTGGTTTTTACAAAATCTTGGAGGACAAGTTAAAATACCACATGTTCTCTACCTTCCAATCCTGTATTTTACAAGTCTTCTCAGATTTTGGTTTTTTAGTTAGAAGTCTAACCCTTAAGGAGTGTAGAGGAAATAACATCTTTTTAAAAACTGACAGATACAGCTGCAGGAACTGACAGGATTTCAGGATGCAAAGCAGAAGTGGTGAATTTTAAGCTAATTGAATTTGATTGAACATTATTTAGTTAAACAGTTTGAGAGAGAACGTGCCTGGAATCTATGAAAGAGAGAGGAATGTTTGTGAAGGGAGGAGCAGTGATAAAGACAGACAGATACTTATTATCGGAGGATAATTGTAACATGCCGTTAAACTAATTTAAGCAATGGTATATGTTCAGTGCTAGTTCTTACAAAGTGTTTGAACACAATCCACTACTTAAAAGGAAAACAAAATGTTACTTTTTAATGTGTTTGCGTTACTGTTTACAGCAGCTATTGCTTAATAATAGAATAATCATTAGAAAGGCATTTCCAATTCTTTGAGGACTACTCTGTCATTGCAGAACAACAGTCGGTAGCACCACAGCAGGAAGCAGCCTAAGTTTGTCATCTTCTCAGATGATGTCTTTGGCAGTGAGACAAATGAAAAGCTTTTCAAACCTTGCTATCAGCATTTAAGTTCACATTCCATAAAGCAACTCATGTGTCAGTTACGCTCAGTGTTTCACTCAAATTTTAATGGCTTAAAAGCTTCCTCTGAAGACATTTTAGAGGCCAAGCAAGACTAGTGTTGCCATACTGTTAGTACTGATTTTAGAGCAGAGCTTTAGTTTTCTGGAACATTGCTGTATTTTCATAGCCCCTCAGCAACTGAAATCTGATGGTAAAGATTTCACTGCTGTTCTGCCCACTGTAATCCCTTGGGGGCAGTTGCTCCACCACCAGTTCCCCCTCTGCTTCAACGTTCTAAAGGTCCAAGGTTTGAAGGGCTACAAAGCTTTGGTAACACTGTTTCACCAAACAAGTAAAAGAAATCTCCAGAGACACAGCTATTGCCAGTTTGTTACAGCCTAGCTGGTAACTTGCACACACTCACTTGAGAGCCACAGACTTGGCCTGCAAGGCTGTGCTCCAGAAATCATCCACCTGCTCTGGAGCTCCATAGGCCTCTAGGCAGGAGCTGAAAGGCACCTTGGCTCGCACCAGCTCAGGCAGCGGCTGCTTCTCTTCCTCTGCCTGCCGCTTCTTCTCCTCATATTCCAGTAGTTCATCTAGAGAATAAAGGAGAGGATTCAAGTCTCTCCTTGAAAAAGTCCCTTTCTCATTTAAAGAGCTCTGTAATAAAAGCACAACATCCAAACAACTTTTGCTACCACTCTGGCCTTGGCACGCTACTGACCTTTGTTGAGTGCAGCATCCATGGGCACGGGTAGCTGCATGATATAGTCCACACGCTGGGTATATTTCACCTTTTCTGTGGCCAGGCACTTCAGCTTCTCTTCCACCAGGAAACGGAAGACCTCATTAGGGTTCTCTGAGCTGCGGCAGTTCCTCTGAAGGAGAGATTAGGACAGATGTAACATCAGAACAGCAGAAATAAACACATGCAGTAGCAGCGGTTCCACAAAGGACGTGGCTAAAGAGTATTTACTTCTCTACCTAGTCCACTAGAAAAGGCAGCAAAGAAGAACTAGAATCATCTTCTGTATCCCAGGAACCCATGCTGTTCCTACTCCTAAAGAAGACAATTTGCATCTCCAGCTGTGCCATTCGCAACAGAGATTCCTCCAAGGAATCAGTCCTGAAAACATAGCCAGAAGTTTCTCCTCCTCTGCCCCTGCAGGTGCTGGCTGGCCCATTTCCCTGGGATCCCTCCCTCTCTCTGCTCGGATTGCCAACTTCTCACCTCCACTCCTCACCCCCTGCTGTGGGAAGAAAACAGAGCTGGGCTTTTCCAGGATTTGACAGGCAATTTTCCATGAGTCGACAATTACCTCCACCATGTTGATGAAGTGCAGAAAGAATTCCTGGGCATCCTGCTGTCGGTTAGTGGAAAATTCTGGGTGTCCCTTTCCAATGAGGGATTTAAACATGCGTGGAGCAATGCCATTCTGCATACCCTGCAAACAACACGGTGGAAGAGGAAAGTGGTCATAATTTGCCAAGAACGTGTCCTGGCATGTAGCACTCAACCCTTAGACACATTTTATTTCAGTGAGAGGGCCCTGGAAAGACCCTCAGGACTTGTCTTCAGAAAGGGTTCTCTCTACATCCCCGTGTAACATACACAAGGACTCATGCAACACACACATTGTGAGGATGCTGCATCCATGTCTCACCTTCTGATCAGGCTGCTGCTCCCCATCTGCAGAAGCCGGCTTTGAATACTCCCCAGAAAGCAGTCCATGGCCCAGTTTGGCTCTGGAATGATAAAGAAGTCACCATTAGTGTCAAAAAGGGTTCTACAATCCCACATGCTCCAGGAACCACATAGACCTTATCCAGCTTTAATACTGCTATGGAGTGTCAGTCCCTCAGAGGTCAGTGCTCTCTGCTGCACCAGCCAAGACCATCTTGTCTGGGTCTGCTCTCCTGTCCCCTAAGACAGCACTGACTTGAAAGTTACTCGGATCTCTGGGCACCAATCTCAACGACTGCCCATATGGTGGGGAGAGCATGAAGGAACAGCTTCCTTTCACTGCAGAAGAGCAGCTGATGCTGAGCCACACAGCTGCCACCTGAGAGCCAAACTAAGCTGCAGCCTGACATGGGTAAAGTTGCAGCTTATCTAACTGACTGTGCGGGAGACAACAGGACAGAGTGAAATTGCCTGAGGCAGAAATAGCATTGCTGTGAGCAGACCGATCACATTTTTCAAGGGGAAAGATCAAGAATAACTGCATGACGCACTTGATAGACAAAAGTAACGTTTGGCAATTTCCTCCCTGTGCTCAAGACTCTCCTACTATTCCACTTCACTCCAGTCTCCCCCAGTCACTCTTGCTATTTGTTTGAAACCAAACCCTACAGAATCCTCCCTCTGCCCAAGCAGAAGTCTTTCTGGCTGTCTCAACTTAATCCTCTCCCCAGTGAACACCTCACCTCTGGCTGACCAAATTTAGAATCCTCCCTTACTGCTGAACTCTTTTCTACGAACATCACCTTTTACTCCTCCATCCAAAACTTCCAAACACTGCTTGGCTGACTTAGAGCAGATGTTGCAGGGAATTAATCTGTTTCAAATGGAAGACCCTCTCCAAAACTCATCTTCCTTCTGTTTATTCTCTTGCTATTGCTCACACAATTCCTCTTGCAGAAAGCCTCTTTAAGCATATACAATCCGTGGTTTCAATACAGGACGGGGGATGATGCGATTGGGAGCAACCCTGCAGAGAAGGTCTCAGGGGTGCTGGCTGATGAGAAGCTTGACATGAGCCAGCAATGTGCGCTCACAGCCCAGAATGCCAAACGTGTCATGGGCTGCATCAAAAGAAATGTGGCCAGCAGGGTGAGGGAGGTGGTTCTGCCCCTCTGTTCCTCTCCTATGAGACCTCACCTGCAGTAGTGTGTCCAGTTCTGGAATCCTCAACATAAGAATCATAGAATAGCATCACAGAATAGTTTGGGCTGAAAAGGACCTTAAAGATCATCCAGTTCTAACCCCTCTGCCATGAGCAGGGACATTCCACTAGATCAGGTCACCCAAGGCCCCATCCAACCTGGTCTTACACACTTGCAGGGATGGGGCAGCCACAACTTCCCTTGGCAACCTGTTCCAGTGCCTAACTACTCTCATGGTGAATAAATTCTTCCTACTGTTTAGTTTAAATCTGTCCCTCTCCAGCTCATATCCGTTCCCTCTTGTCCTATCACTACAAGCTTTTATGAATAGTCCCTTTCCAGCTTTCTTGTAGGCTCCTTTCAGGCCCTGGAAGGTCGCTATAAGACCTCCTCAGAGCCTTTTCCAGGCTGAACCCCAACTCTCTCAGCCTGTCCTCATAAAGAAGGTGCTCCAGCCCTCAGATTGTAATTGCAGCCCTCCTCTGGACCTGTTCCAACAGTTCCATATCCGTCTTATGCTGAAGATTCCAGAACTCAAGACAATCCTCCAGATGAGGTCTCACAAGAGAGGAATAGAGGGACAGAATCACCTCCCTCGACCTGCTGGCAAGGATATGGAACTGTTGGAATGGAGCCAGGAGGGCTAGAATGATGATGAGAGGGCTGGAGCACCTCCCATATGAGGACAGGTTGAGAGAGTTGGGGTTGTTCAGCCTGGGGAAGAGAAGGCTCTGAAGAGATCTTATAGTGATCATCCAGTCGCTAAAGGGGCTACAGGAAAGCTGGGGAGGGACTGTTTACATAGGCTTGTAGGGATAGGAAGAGGGAGAATGGTTTTAAATAGGAGGGGAAGATTTACACTAGACATAAGGAAGAATTTCTTCACCATGAGGGTGATGAGGCACTGGCGCAGGTTGCCCTGGGAAGCTGTGTCTGCCCCATCCCTGGAGGTGTTCAAGGCCATGTTGCATGGTGCCTTGGGCAGCCTGATCCAGTGGGAGGTGTCCCTGCCCATGGCAGAGGGGTTGGAACTGGATCCCTTCCGACCCAAAACATTCTATGATTCTATTCTATACTAAATTACTCACTGAGAACAAAGGTGCCTAAAACTGTGGGTTTTTTTGCTCTTAGCCATCTCCCTCTGCTGCAGAGAGCAAACACCTTTTTGCTGTTACAGACTGCATGTGCCTTCCAGAAATCCCCCCGTGGTGACAGATGGTACTGCGTCCCCCAGAGAAGACATTTAAGAGGCCGTCATGAGCACTGAAGGGCACTCTGTCCTCTCCACCGAGGGCATTTAGCTGAACTTTCTTGGCTTAGATCCTTATCGATCACTGAGGATCAGTGTCTCTGGGGATGGATACAAAAACAGACAAGCGAGGCTTGAGGGAGAAACCTGCAGCAAAGTACATCATGGCAGAACAGAGGGGATGCGCCCAGGCAGCCTCAGCCTTCCCGCTCTCACCAAAACTCTACGTACACTTGTGTGCTGAAGTCCTGTGTGGGGTCCGCAGGTGCACTTTGGAATATCTTCTCCAGCTTGTCCACATACCTGCAAAGCAAAACAGAGAAATCTAAAGAACACTTAAGTTCACCTAGTAAGGACACAGTTCTGAGTGCAATTACTGCAACAGAACTCCAAGCTCTAGGAGACCTTTGTACTGATCCCAGGCCAGTAAAAAGGAGCAATTAAGCTCACTTACTTTCTCTGGAAGTCTGGGATACTGAACAGCACCTGCATCACAGAATTGAGGTAGCAGCTGTTGCCCAGGTTACGGATACCAGTGTACCCAGGCCCATAGAGGGGCTTGAGCTGCACGCCAGACTCCTGGATGAGCTCCCACTCCCCAATGCGCTGGTTCATGTCTATTTCCAGTTCTGTCATTGTCTTGTCTGTCTGAGAAGGCAAAGAATAGGAAAAACCCTCAAAGAAGATTCAAGGGAACATCAGAAGTACAAAAAAGGTAATGCTGTAGAGAAACAGAGCCTAATGCATTCTGGTTTATTACATTAGAAAAGGAAGAAGATACAAGAATTGTTTTCAAATATCTGAATACCTGGGACAGAAAGGGGAATGATAAGAAACATGGGAGAAATCCAAACCACTCCTTGTAAAGGGCAATGGAAATCACACACTAACACTGAATCTAGGGAGCAAAGCTCAGAGCCTGGGAATCTCCTGCCTCACAGCACTGACACAAAACCCCAAGAAAATAAGCCTAAGCAACAGGGAAGGGGAAGAAGGCAACAAATGAAGAGGGGTAGATGAGGCAACACTGCCTAGCAAAAGTCAGGTCTTCTTGACCAGAAACAGTTCTACACAGCCACAGAAAACTAGCATTCAGCTAAAAAACCTCAAAAGTTGCTTCTCTCCCATTCTACCTATGGAGACACTCCCCCTCACCTTCTGCATCTTGAGCATGTCGATTCCAAAGTGAGCAAGGTGTTCTGCCAGGTTGGGATCCAACACCATGTCATCCTCGTCATAGGAGTAGACGTCTATGCAGGCACACAGAGGAAAAGAAAAGGCTTATAATGGCCTGAGTGCTAAAATTCACTGCTTGATGAAGAGAACAGAGGGCTCAGAACTGGGAATTTTGAGAACCTGGGCAGCTGAGGTTTCTCTCCTTTCTCAGGAGAGCAGGATGACAGAATATTGAGGTTCCTTCAAAACATGTGACAAGACAAACAACTACATCCCTGATCAAGGAGCAGAGGTATATGTATGCCTGTAGTGTGGAAAGCAGGCTACTGTGCTGTAACTGGGGCACAGTTGTGTTACTGGGTACATGATATAGCAGTGGGCAGGTAGGGTTGGAGTTGATCATCTCTGAGGTCTTTCCCAACCTAATGATTCTATGATTCTATACTCTGCTCAGGCTTTGGACACAAAATTCTTTGATAAACATCCTGCTGCAGAATAAAAGATGGCAACCTGGAGAACTATTCTAAACCCCTCATATTACGAGAGGGAAGGAGGAAGGCAGGATTTTATCAGCTGGTTCTTTGCCAGGTGAGAGTGGGAAAGTCCACAGTAGGATGACACTGCATGTTCTAGGTCATAAGATAGGCAACACTAGACTGATTCCTGGAAATGCTCTCTGACTTGCCTTGTCAGAGACCCCAGTCAGCCTGAGCGGTTCCTGGCATCTATAACTGTCAGGGTTATAGATGCATCCCCCTTCTCACCAGCCCCATCAGGAGTAATTGTTCCCAGTTTCACAGCCAGTGGGTAGCCAGTTTCCCGGTAATGTTCGACTGCATGATTGTTGCCACCACTGCCATCGAAGTAGCGCCGACCACAGAGGATGGCTCCATCTGTCATGTTCAGCCACAGGTTCTCCCTCATGTCACACTTGCTGCACTTCCAGCCACTGTCAACAAGAAACAGATTAAAAGAATTAGGGTGAAAACCTTTAGGTTCTACCTCCCAAGCTCTCACCGTTACTATCCACTGACCACAGTATAAGCAATCTCATTAATCTTTTACTTCAGAATGCCGAATATCCTGAAACACCTCAGCTTGCCATTTCCCCTGAATTTACTACGAGAAGGCACGCTCAGAGACTCACAAAATAAGTCTCATCTGCTGCTGTGGTGCAGGACAGGAGAAGGTGATGGGGGTGGGTTTGGGATACAGAGCGAAATAGCCAATTTCAGTACTATGCTCACCACGGTGGGATGCGGACATCGTTCTGAAGTTGGTGCAGGGAAAAAGCGTGTTTGGATACACGCCGAACCTCCCCATCCCAAGCCTGCACCTCCTGCTTCCGCGAGGCTGAATCTGCTGTCAGGATGGCCTCAACTGCACTGGCAATCTGGAATTAGGACAGCAGGAAAAAAGTGAAGGGCACAAGGAGGGAAGCTTCCAGTGCCACAACACTCCATATTTAGGCTCAGTCATTCATCAAGTTGATTGGAAAGTCATTTGTGCTAGGACAGCATTGAGAAGCCTCAGCCAGAAGCCAGGGCTCCACGATATAAAACACTGCAGAACAACCCTGCTTAACCCAAGGTGAAAGTTCACAGCAGCTCTGCAGGATCCCTTTTAAAGGACAGCTCCTTCTCTCTAATAGCGCATTTCCTCCTCACCAATAGAAAACACAACGCTCCACCCAAACATACCCTGTCTCTGACCATGTCTGGTAGTCCCTCCAGCCCATCACGAGGAATATCCAAATGCTCTGGCAAAATGACTATTTTTACATCTTCGTCATATTCAAACTTTTCCTCTGTGATGTCAAATCCACCTTCTACACCTACAGGGAGGAAAAAAATATTGTAGTAACAGGTAAAACTAAACAGCTTCTGAGGCCTCTTTGCCCACAGCTTACACAAAACAAGGCACCATGACTAAGGCAAAGCTCTAGGATCAATCCACAGCCTTTCTTCCATTTGTGGATCTCAAAGTTTCTGCTGGAGGTGTGGACTTCACAGAAGCAAACATAAGCAAACAAAAAGTTTGCTTTTCCCAGTTCTCTTTACAGATGCTTAGAAGGAATCTCCAGAACCTGACTACAAACAGAAAAATAAGATGACTTGTGCTAGGGTCAGTGGCCAGAACAGGTCCCATGACAAAGTACTGCAGTTTGTCCTTCACGGATGATGAACGGAGATGAGCATGAAGAGGTTATATTACCATATGCAAAGGTCTAGTCTACTAGTACTCAAGGAGCCTGTCTCTGCTTCTTCCAGGAAGGACAGTTCAGAGTCCTGAACTTAAGCAAGTACCATGAGTTCCTCTGGAACCAGAAAATCCAGAATTACAGAAAGTGTCAGGAAAGGCACAGTGCTAGTAGTTGCTCATGCCTATCTAGCCACACTTTCCAAAGGCTGCAACAGAAACGGGACTTCCATATGTAACAGATTCTTTGCCAGTTGTCAAGTCATGGTCTTGACATGGTGAATGGTCACCAATAAGTAACATCTGCAATGGAGGGAACAGTTTCTGACTTATGTAGGCACTCAGGAAAAAACTTGGCCTTTCCTGTTCTCCAAGCATTTGCACTTTATATCCCAGAAGGCAGCAGGCAGAAGACACAGTGCTTTCTACAAGAAGTCTTAAGCTCCTATATGTTTTATTTATAATGATTTTCTTTATTTCTTTATTTCTTTAAAAACAGCACACTGTGACTGCAACAGATCTCTGAGGGGAAATGAGTGTTTGCTGTTGAGTGCCTCTGCCTCAAGAATCCTGCATGGGACACAGTTCTGAGAACCACTATTGCATCTGGTTAAATCATTATTGACAACAATTACTGGTTCCCATGAAATCTCCAGCCACTCTGTCCTCAGGTACCTATGATTTTTAGATTATGCAAAAGCTGCCCTGTATGAATGCAGATGCAGCATATGGAAATACCTGAAAAGAGTCACTAGCACCATGCAACAACACACCCAGATAATCCTCTTATGTGCCTCTTCAGCACATGCCAGAGAGATCTCTTGTTATCACTCAGAGCAAAGCAACACATAGTCCCTCAGGGTACTACACAGTCACTGAACTCTAAACTAACCAAAACAGACTGGTGAAGACCCCTTGTGTGCTTAATTGAACCTCCTACATCTTTCTAGTGTTTAAAAAATCTCACATGTCAGGAGTAGCTAAATCACCACTGTTTAGCTAAAAAAAAGAGGACAAAAATATCTCTCCTGGATTTAAAATCACTGCTTCACAGGGCTAATACATTGTTTTTATTTTCTCCTGCTCCATTCACGCTTAAGCTGTAATCACAGGCAGCTGTCTGCTGACCCACTGACTACACTTGTCTCAAGATCTTTGTAGGACTGAGGACGTAGAAATAACTCGTAGTGCAAACTGGGTCTCATCTCTCCAAAAGCAACATAATTATATAGATAAAAGCACAGCTGTCTGAAAAAATGTAGAATCTAGTCTCAATTTGGCTAGTAGTGACCTTTGGGACTCCATTCACCTCCTCATAAAAACACAGATAGCTGAAAGTCTCAGTGTCAGTCTTTGTGTTCTGGCAGCAGTGGAGTTGCTGGCTGCCTGCTCCACCATGGCACAGGGGAAAAGTGAGCGAAAAGCAAGACATGCATGGTTCAGGTTCAGGATTTCCCTCTCGTGGTCAGCTTCCAGCAAGCCAAGAACTTGTTACCGCTTAAATATGTTCTTATCCTCTGCTTCACAGGTCTCCACAATGGTTCAAAATTCCTAATCGAGACTGTTCCAAACCGCTGATTGCCATGACAGCCTTTGCAGACAGTGCAAGGGAGTAACAGAAGAACAGGGCTGGTGTTCCAAAAAAGGGCTGATTTGTTTATATTTTAATGTTCACATGTGTTTCCTCAAGTATCAGCCTTGTATACCAAAGAACTATCAAGCCCAAAATGTTAATACAGCATTTACCAGTAATTTCTACCTCATCCATAGAAGAGACACCACTTAAGTAGTTTTCCTCTCAGAAACTTGAAACTTACTTTGTCTCAGACTTACTCCAGCCCCACATATTCATATAATACAGACACATCCACATTAAACAACAGCCTCACACTGGCTGTACCTACAAAAAGCTCAGTCAGACACAGAGAGTTAAGAGAGGATGTAAAACATATTTATCTACAGAGAACACGACGCAAATCTGAAAACAGCACAAACCTACCACCTCGACAACTGATTTGCAGAAACTGCCCAGCTAAGATACACTGGAAAACAGAGAGTTTGAATATGGTTGGGCAGAGCAGCTTCAACTAGCTCAGAAGAGAAATGGCAAAAGTGACATGTGAAGCCAGATAGCTCCAAAGGACTGGCAGAAAATAACAAGGACGATATCGCACACAAACGCTCTCTTACCAATAGCCAAGCGAGTTGGTTTCTTCCTTGGAGGGTCCCCGGCACTGGAGTTGGAGTCTTCTTCCTTCTGTTTTGTTGAGAAGCAATAGGGAAATAGAGTTAGGGGGACAGGTGAGCTGTGGCAAGCCCTAAGGAGTGAAATTAAGGTACTGCAAAAACAGAAAGAGGCGAGGCAGAATGAGCATGGGCATTCCATACAACAATTCAACATGAGCAAAGCTAAAGAGCTGTTGTACTTCAATTGACCAAGAAAAACATCAACTATACTTGAGGAAAGAAAACTCTGTATCTGATTGAATAGAGACGTAGCCCAGCTCCCAATTTTAGAACAAGTTTGACTGCATTTATTTTTATTTTTACCGGTTTACGTGTTCTTTTGAGGTGCAGGTAGACCCGCTGGCCTGTTTTCTGATAGTGCTTTTCCACATACTGCTTCCCAAAGCCCAGGAATGTGTTCATGCAGATATACAAGCCGCCATCTGACTCCTGGAAAGAAGGAGAAATAAAAACTGAAGGGAGGAGGTAAAGAATTCCATTCCAGCTGCTAGGACAAGCCCAGATTACCTCTAGAAACACTACTCATCAAGTAATGGCAACAGCTCATTCCTACAAACCTGTCACTCAGTTAGAAAATAAGACAGCAAGCCCTAGTGTGGCCATCCCAGAAGAACAGGTACTATTCCTGTCAAGATGACATATCCAAGAGAACCTGTTTACTTGTTCATTTATGGCAGGATGCTACTAATTCAGAAAGCCTGAGCTTCCTCAGAAGCTTATCTTGCAAAAAGCTCCTAACGCACACTTTATAAGTTCAGAGCATGGTACAATACTAACCAGCAACCAGTCTGAAAGCATAATTCCCATTTCCAATGCTGCCAAACTACAGTGTGAAGGATGTTAACAGATCCCTGTTGATTTTTTCTGCTGCACTCAAAAGCTTATGAGTGGCTCTGAAAGATACAGAATGAGCATTCCCCAGCCCAGAAGCACCTGGAAAACACCATGCTTATTCAGCAAAGAAACTCTTTTTACATGAAAGAGGCAAGGGATGCAAATCATAGAATCACAGGATAGCTGGGTTGGAAGGGACCCTAAAGATCATCCAGTTCCAACCCCTCTTCCACGGGCAGGGACACCTTCCACTGCATCAGGCTGCCCAAGGCCCCATCCAGCCTGGCCTTGAACACCTCCAGGGATGGGGCAGACACAAGTTCCCTGGGCAACCTGTTCCAGCGTCTCACCACTCTCATGGTGAAGAAATTTATCCTAATGTCTAGTCTACATCTGCCCCTCTCCACTCTGTAACCTTGTCACCACAAGCCTTTGTGAAGAGTCCCTCCCCAGCTGTCCTGTAGCCCCTTCAGGTACTGGCAGGTCACTATAAGGTCTCCTCAGAGCCTTCTCCAGGGTGAACAACCCCAACTCTCTCAGCCTGTCCAAATGCAGAGGCTGGAAACAGGGAAACAATTAGGCAGCGCTCAGCCTGCTTCCCAGCACCAAGCAGCCGGGACAGCACGGCGAGCGCAGGGACAAGCATCTCCGTGAGGCTCGGGGAGGTAAGAAGGGCCAGGTTACTGCATGCTGCTTCCCCGAACGACCCATATTTTCCAGCCGCCAGCCCCTTTCTTCTAGTGGGCTGGGGTAGAGGCCACCAAGAGTCCCCTTCGCACCGCCCTGGTCCGCCGGGGCCCGGGAGGGCGGAGCAGGGACGCCGGGGAAGGGACCACTGCCATCTTAATGACACAGCACAGCCTCGCCCCTCGCCACGCCACGCGGTGCGGCCGCCGGGGCAGCCCAGGGCGGGACCCCCGGCCCGGTCCCCTCCCCCGCCGGGTGCCTGCGTGCTCGGTCCGGCGGCAGCGGGATCCCCGGGGCGCAGTCCCCGAGCCGCGGGGCCGGGGGGCGCCGAGAGGGGCGATCGCTCTGCCCACGCCCACGCGGGAACTACAGCGCCCGGCGCGCCGCGGGCGGGAGGGGCGCGCCGCGGGACTTGCCGGGCGATGTAGTCCCGCGGCCCCCGCGCACCGCCGGCCCGGCGCGCCAGCCAACTACAATTCCCATCACCCCCCGCGCAGGGAGCGCCCAGGCGGGCGGCCCCAGAGTGGGCCGAAGCTGGGGCCGGGGTGGGGAGCATCCCAGGCCAACCGGGCTCGGCGGCGGCGGGAAGCGCTTACCGGCGTGTCAAAGGAAAAGGCGCACTCGTCTTTGTGGACCCGGTCGCCGGCTTTGGGCACCCGGATGGACGGCAAAACGGAGAGCAGCGCCTCGCTCAGCTCCGCCATGACAGCGGTTCACTGCGGCCCCGCCCGCCGCCCCGCCCCGGCCGGTCGCAGCGCGGCGCCCTCGAGCGGGCTCTGGCCAATCGCGCGCGCCGGCTGCGGCACTGGGGGCGGGGCCCTCGGCTCCTCCCGGCCGCTCTGACCAGTCGCAGCCCGAGGAGGCGGGGAGGGGGGCGGGGATTCGTCAATGATTGACAGTGCGGCGGCGCGGAGCAGCCGGGGCGGGGTCGGGGGGCGGGGCGAGGCGTCTCCTGGGCGAGGGGAGGGGGCAAATGGGGCGGCACCGTCGAGCCGCCTTGACCAATCGCAGCCCATGGCGGCGCGCAGGGGGCGTGGCCAAAGGGTGATTGACAGCGCGGCGGCGCGGGGCAGCCAACGGGCGGGGCGGGGCGGGGACCGCGCTCGGCGCGGGGGCCAATGGGGCGGTGCCGCCCGGCGCGCGCGGGGTTTGAATCGCGGCGGCTGCGGCGGGTGGAGCAACCGCAATTGCCACCGGTGCAGCAGCAGCAGCAGCAGCAGAAGCAGCCGCTCTTGGTGCAGCAGCAACAGTCGCGGCTAACCCCAGCAGCCACCCCCGTTGCAGCAGCAGCAGCAGCAGCAGGGGCGGTGCAGCTGCAGCCTTCGCCCGCAGCCCCATGGGTGTCTCCGGCAGCGCCCCCGCCACCCCTTGCAACAAGCTCCTGGCGCACGTCAGCGACCCCCGCTCGCCCAGCGCCGGCATCCTCCGCACGCCCATCGAGGTAGGCGCTCCGCCTCCCCACCCCGGTGTTCCCCGCCACCCCGGTGTCCCCTCCCGGTGCCCCTGACGGCCGCGCTCCCCGCAGGTGCTGAGCTCCCCGGCGGGCAGCCCCGCGCCCGGCCCCGCCGCCGCCGCCGCCCCGGAGCGCGACCCGCGATCGCCCACGCCCGGCATCTCCCGCACGCCCATGAGGAGCGAGTCCAGCGGTGAGTGAGCGCCGGGGGTGGCCTGACCCGACCTCGCGGTCTTCTCAAGGTCAATTTAAGAAAGGGCCGTCGCTTCTTCTTCTTCCGCCGGCTTCTCTCATGCAGGCGGAGCTTTATACGGTTCCTCTGCTTTCCAGCCTTCAGACAAAGAGGGCCAGAGAATAGTGATTCCCATCTAGATGGAATCGTGACTGGATGGAATCATCGTTCCCATAGATGTGTTGGGACTCGGTCTATAGAATCACAGAATTACAGAGTCATAGAACAGTTTGGGTTGGGAGGGTCCTTAAAGATCACCCAGTTCCAACCCCCCTGCCATGAGCAGGGGCACCTCCCACAGCATCAGGCTGCCCAAGGCCCCATCCAACCTGGCCTTGAACACCTCCAGGCATGGGGCAGCCACAGCTTCCCTGGACAACCTGTGCCAGTGCCTCACCACAGAATCACAGAATCACAGAATCACCGGGTTGGAAGAGACCCACTGGATCATCGAGTCCAACCATTCCTATCAAACACTAAACCATGTCCCTCAGGACCCCGTCCACCCGTAACTTAAACACCTCCAGGGAAGGCGAATCAACCACCTCCCTGGG
>WAAB01025589.1:61117-72790 GCA_013389865.1 Piaya cayana | reverse complement strand
TTCCCATAGATGTGTTGGGACTCGGTCTATAGAATCACAGAATTACAGAGTCATAGAACAGTTTGGGTTGGGAGGGTCCTTAAAGATCACCCAGTTCCAACCCCCCTGCCATGAGCAGGGGCACCTCCCACAGCATCAGGCTGCCCAAGGCCCCATCCAACCTGGCCTTGAACACCTCCAGGCATGGGGCAGCCACAGCTTCCCTGGACAACCTGTGCCAGTGCCTCACCAACCTCATGGTGAAGAATTTCTTCTTCATCACTAGCCTAAATCTGCCCTCCCTCTCCAGTTTATGCCCATTCTTCCTTGTCCTATCACAAGAAGCCTTTGTGAGCAGTCCCTCCCCCGGATGTTCTTGGTTTTGACTATTCCACATGCTCGTTGACTGTTCTCAGATGTATCTCCAATTCTCCAGTCCCAGGTGTTTTTTTCCAGCCTGCACTTTTCACACATTCAGGATTAGTCAACCTGTGTGTTGGAACATCTGGTCTTTTCATCCCAGGTGATTCTAATATGCTTGATGCTAGCTTCATGCTTTTTCTTAGTCCCAATTAATCTTCCATATACTTGGCATTGCTCCCACACTGCCCTGCAGCTTATCCTGTCCCCCCTTGTGCCACAGGAGGCTTAGATGGGGTACTGAGAAAAGAAACTCAGTACTGGAATAATGGGGAAGCACTGGCAGAGGTTTGTCCAGGTGGAGTCCCTGCTCCTGGAAGGGTTAAAAAAGCATGCACACATGGTACTTTGGGACGTAGTTTAGCAGGCACAGTGGGGTTGGACTGATGCTTGGAATGGATGTTCATGGTTTAGCCCCAGCCCAGACGATTTCAGCAGCTAAACCTGAGCAGTTGGGCTCCCAGTTCCTTTCTCCCCAGCCTCCACATAGAGGGAAATGAGAGGAAGGGTCTTGTGGTTTTGAAGGTAAAACAAAAGTAGCTTTAATGATAATAATATTTTCTTCATTTTTATGATTATTAAGAAAATAACAAAATATATACAAGTACGTGAAATCACACTGTCACACCATTCCTCATTATTGTTTATTACTATTAAGAAAACAACAAAATCTGTAGAAACATATTAAATAGTANTTAGTCCCAATTAATCTTCCATATACTTGGCATTGCTCCCACACTGCCCTGCAGCTTATCCTGTCCCCCCTTGTGCCACAGGAGGCTTAGATGGGGTACTGAGAAAAGAAACTCAGTACTGGAATAATGGGGAAGCACTGGCAGAGGTTTGTCCAGGTGGAGTCCCTGCTCCTGGAAGGGTTAAAAAAGCATGCACACATGGTACTTTGGGACGTGGTTTAGCAGGCACAGTGGGGTTGGACTGATGCTTGGAATGGATGTTCATGGTTTAGCCCCAGCCCAGACGATTTCAGCAGCTAAACCTGAGCAGTTGGGCTCCCCAGCCTCCACGGAGAGGGAAATGAGAGGAAGGGACTTGTGGTTTCGAAGGTAAAACAAAAGTAGCTTTAATGATAATAATATTTTCTTCATTTTTATGATTATTAAGAAAATAACAAAATATATACAAGTACATGAAATCACACTGTCACACCGTTCCTCATTATTGTTTATTACTATTAAGAAAACAACAAAATCTGTAGAAATATATTAAATAGTACCCCCACCCCTCAACGAGTATAAAGTGGAGAGAGGGACAGATTTTGACTAGTCATAAGGAGGAAATTCTTTGTGATGAGAGTGGTGAGACACTGGCACAGGTTGTCCAGGGAAGCTGTGGCTGCCCCATCCATAGAGGTGTTCAAGACCAGGTTGGATGAGTCCTTGAGCAGCCTGATGCTGTGGGAGGTGTCCCTGCCCATGGCAGCGGCCTTGGAACTGGATGATCTTTAAGACCAGTTTTAACTGGTCATCTTTAACTGGATGACTTTCCAACCCAAATTAATCTATGATAGCTGTATGTCACCACAAATGCTGCAGAGCAAGCGCAGGGAAGGTGAGTGGCAGGAGGGAGCTGTTCACAGGAAACTGGATGCAAGAACACACAGATCCAGAATTGGGGGCAAGCAGACAGGCGTGGTCCTTGCTGGACGTCAGCCATCAAAGAAGAGGTTGAGACTCTCATGACCTCTGTCATGGTTTGATTTTGGCCCCTTTAAGAATAGCCAGGTTGTGGCTGAGGAAAAAAAACTACAAATCCCAGGTATTCCATGCAACATTTTCTACGTAAATAAGGGTGTAATTGGGGGTCGGACACTTCCTTTTCCGGATCCGGCTCCATCTTGTCTCTCTTCTCTCCGGTGTGTGTTGGGGAGGGCTGGAGGAGTCAAGCTCAGTGACGCATTGCTGGACTCCAAGAGCAGCATGGAATGCCAGTGGAGATTTTGCTATCTGAGGAGTGTAATAATTTTATTTTCTCTTTTTAGCTTATATTAATCTGTTTTTCTGGATTGTTAATTTTCTCTCTCTCTTTGGGAATCTCTGGTTGCTCCTCTACGGGGCAGGGGATGTTCTGGGAGGCTCTTATTCTCTGATTATTGTATATGTAGTATTTTAGTTGCATATTAGTGTTAATACATTATATATAATCACTACAGCATTTTTAGTCTCTCTCTTTCTTCTCCTTATCTCACTCTCGCGTTTGTAACAGGGGGGTGAGGGCTGGAGGGAAGGGGAGACTGCAGACGCTGTGATGGTTTTGGGAGGATTTTTGACTCAAACCATCACAACCTCTCAGTTTTACATCAGGTATAACACCTGTGGGATGGAATCCTCTGTTGGTCAGTTTGGAGTCACCTGTCCTGTCCTGTCCTCCTGCAGGTGTGGCCCTTTTTTGTCTTTGACTTAGGGTACTCTATCAGCTCCGGGGTGGCCTTGGTTTCTGTAGGAATAAGTGTAAGCATTGTCCTTTAGGCGTACTGCTGCTCCTCTCGCTTCTGGAGAGACACTGCCTGAAAAACATGCAGTTAACTTTCAGAAAACGAAGTTACTTAGATGAGACTTAGCTGAAAAGTTAGAAAATTGATTCTGCTTTAGCTCAAACCAGAACGCTTAATGACCTTAGAGGTCCCTTCCAACCACAACGATTCTGTGATTCTCTCTCCCTCTCTCCCTTGCAGACAGTGTGGACTGCCTGGTGAAGCAGCTCAGTGAGGCCTTTAGTTCTGAGACGCCGCTGACAGGAGTGGCTTGTACCCCTGAGGAGCCAGCAGTGGAGGAGCCAGCATTGCAGAGTACCCCGGAGGTGGCCGCTGCCCCACCCAGAGAGGTGGAGAAACCACCCTCTCCCAGTGCCGCCCCAGCTCGGCCAGCCCGTGTTGCTGCATTGAGCTTCTCCTCAGGTAAGAGCTTGGTATGGGGTAAATGCAAGAAGGTGCCATGTGCCTGGAGTACTTTATGGTCTGAGCAGGTCAGCATGTACCTTCTCCAGGCTTGCTGGCTTACAGAGACCTTGTCTGTTCCCCCTGGTTCAGTGTCTCCCACTGCCTCGGATACCTTGGCCTTGGGGCTCTGTGACTGGCAGGTGGAAAGCCCCTTTGGGAACTGCTGTTTTATCCCCCTCTGCTCTGGTGAGACCACCCTTGGAGCACCATGTTCAGTTCTGGAGTCCTCAGCACAGGAAGGACATGGATGTGTTAGAGCGGGTCCAGAGGAGGCTGTGAAGATGGTCTGAGGGCTGGAGCAGCTCACATACAAGGACAGGCTGAGAAAGTTGGGCTTGTCCAACCTGGAGAAGAGAAGGCTCTGGGGAGACCTTGTAACAGCTTCCAGTCCTGAAAAGGGGCTACAGGAAAGCTGTGGAGGGACTCTGTATCTGGGAGTGCAGGGATAGGATGAGGGAGAACAGTTGTAAGCTGAAACAGGGGAGATTTAGATGAGACCTTAGGAAGAAATGTTTTCCTGTGAGGGTGATGAGGCACTGGAGCTGGTTGCTCAAAGAAGTTGTGGCTGCTGCATCCCTTGAGGCCAGGCTGGATGGGACTTTGAGGAATCTGATCCAGTGGGAGGTGTCCCTGTTCGTGGTATGGCGTTGGAACTGCGTGACCTTTAAGGTTCCTTCCAACCAAAACCACTCTGATTTCTATCAGGAGTTTGAAAATTATGTTTTCTATCTGTAGTCAGTACCAAGAGTTAAATGTACCTCTTTGAGATAAATATCAGCTCTTCCCCAATGAGATGTGCTTGTAATTGTGAGGCCTGTTTAGAAAGATGTTGCAGTTTCTTCTTGGGAAGGGCCAGGGAGCAAGGGTAGGAAGCATATCTAAGTGTTACAACTGACTGGTGCTGAGTTTTTTAATACAGACTCTGCTTTAAAAATATTCAGTGCTGACCATCTCCTCTGTGATGACAGGCTGAGGGAACCAGGACTTCTCAGCCTGGAGAAGAGAAGGCTCAGCAAGGATCCTATTAATATGTATAAACACTTGAAGAGAAGGTATAAGGAATGGAGCTCCACGCTTTTTTCAGTGATGTGCAGCAAGTGGCTCAGAGGCAGTGAGCAAAAACTGGAACACAGACTCCATCCGAACATCAGGAGACACTTCTTTTCACTGTGGATGACCAAGCCCTGGAGCACGTTGCCCAGAGAGATTAGAGAGTCTCAATTCTTGGAGCCATATAGATGTGACTTTAAGCAATTGGTTCTAGGTGGCCAAGCTGGAGTAGAGAGGTTGGACCAGGTTACCTCCAGAGGTCCCTTCCAAATCCTTGGGTAACAGTCTTTGCTGTGCAAGCAAGGAAGCTAAATCGTAAAGGCCAGAAGGCATTTAAAATCCAAGACTCTAGCCTTGTGATACACTGATGTGCTTCCTTCTGTCATTAGGGAGCAAGCCTGCAAGACGCAAGACCAACAGCAAAATCATGGCAACAACTGGAGGAACTGGCCGCTCTCCCCTCAGCATCCTACAAGATGATAATTCCCCAAGTACTCCTGTCTCTCGCCAGGTAAAGCTTAGTGAGACATACTGTGGGAGGAAGAATGAACTAAAAAATACCCCAAATCCTTCTATTTCTGCATTTTGTTGGGCCCCAGTTTGGAACCGTGGTGTCCTAGGCCTGCAGAGCCCAGTAACTTCCCAAGTATTTTGATGTGGGTCAGTTGTCCCTTAGATACCTCCAAGTCTCATTCCATGTTTTTTTGGCCTTACCATAATATGACCCACTTCTGTGCATCCTTTCTCTTTAGGCTGTGGGAAGGAGTCCATTGTGTTTAGACACTGTTGCAAGAGAACCAAGGCTGAATGGCCTGAAAATGAACCATGTGTTTCACTGAGAATTTACTAACTCTCAATTCACTCATGTTTTATACCACACATTTGGGTGCTTTTTTGGTTTTGGTTTTTTTTTTTTTAATTATTATTTCTCTAGGGTAAGAGGCATGTGTTGGGAGAGAGCCTCTTGGAGAAGAAGGAAGTGACAGTGGATCTGAGCAGGACTCTCAAGTCTGGGAGCTGTGCTTGGAGTGACTTGAACAAAGAGAACCAACAGTGTCCTTTTGTGGAGAACTAGAGGCTTCCTTTTCCAGGATCTTGCTGTAATTTACTTCAATGTTTTGAGAGCCTGGTATGGGTGAGAAATTCTGCAATAGACTGAAACTCCAGACTTGTGGTCATTCTTCTTGCCTACACCTGTTGGGAGAAAGAGCATCTCTTTCTCTCTCCTAACTTTGCATGTCTTATGCACAGTATGGACTTTGGCTCTTCTATTGTATATCAGCTGTATCTCCTTACTGTAGAGTTCTTATCTGTAGCAAATAAATTTTATTAAGCCTTTGGCTGTGTCTATGTCCTGACAGGATAGTATGAGTCCCCTCCTTGCCCAGAGCAATGTTTTCTTCGGTGATGAAGATTCAGGAATGAATAGTTCAGCCTTCCTTGCACCCTAAAACTCTGCTCTGTTCCCTGCCTTTAATGTGCTGCTATAGAGCTGTGCTGATAAGGGTCTGACCTGAAACCCATGTGCTACAGCATGGGGTGGGGATTGGTGGCTCTGGGCAGGAGACAGATGTATCCAAGTGTTATTTCTGTAGTCCTGCTGTACTTTCTTTGACCTGAAACTAACAAAGAACTAGCTAGCTGTGAGGGTCTGGCATGAGGGTGAGATCCAAAATAGGATCGTGCATTAATATCTTGACTTTCTGTTGATGAGTCACTACATCTTGTTCATCTTCAACTCTCACTACCAATGCCTTGGGACTCCAAGATGCGGCTGTGAGTCAACAAGTGGAATAAGTACTGAATATAGTGGCTCAAATCTCCAAGTTCCACAAGGATGCATTTTCAGCTCTATCCCAGCTCTTAGGCAGTAAACCTTGAACCTAATAGCCTCTTCTCAACTAAAATGTAGGTGGGGAATGTGCTTCCCTGGGGCTTTGAGGTAGAGCGAGTTCTGTGGGTGAGATGTTCTCTAGTTGAGGACAGTAGGCAGCATTCACGGGAGGAGAGTTAAGTTTGCAGTAGCTCATTGCAATGCTGGAAAGAACACAGCCTGCGGTGCTTATATGAGCTTTCTTTATTAGCCTGGGCTATCATGATTTATAACAGACTTGAAAAGAGGGGCTGATGGCTACTGGTTAGATAGGGTCACCACACAACATAAGAGTGAGGCAAAAAGAGAAGGAACAGCAAGAAGCAGACAATAAATAAGAATAAATATAATATTCCTTGGTATCCTGGCAGGTCTGAGGGCTACCTTTCCCCCATGTATGCACAGATAAGACTTGAGCTAAGTCTTCCCCAATGGAAAATGAGTGCAATTTACAGTAGCTTTTTGTTTTGATGTTGCATGATAGAAATCTCAAACCTGGTATATCCCTGAGGCTGTCTGCAGGGATATAGGACAGCTTCACAGAGAAGCTACGTAGAGTTAAATCAGGGACAGAGGTGTTACACAAGGGGTCCTCCAAAGGATAAGTGTCAACATGGGTAAATGCAGGGTGTCTATACTGTACTGCAAAGTCCTGAGACATAATGAACAGTGTTTTGCAGGTCTTCAAACCTGCACAAGGCTGGAAACTGCTGGGTCTGTTTAGAGGTGGAGAGAAGGGCCAGTGTGTGTGTTCCTGCTCCCCAGCTCCTCCTGCTTCCCCAGCTCCCCCTGCTCCCCTTCCCCTCTCCTTTCCCTTTCACTCTAGGAGACCCCTACAAGTGACCTGTGTCTAGAGACAAGCGGGAGTGGTAGGTAGGTGTTTCTGTTGTGCTCAGCTGACAACGCTGTTTGCATAGGCTCAAGCTGTGGGCCACGTTTCTGTGCTGCTCTTTCCCTCTCTGCTGCTGTCCTCAGTTCCAAATCTTGAGGAAGCTGTCCCAGGAGCCAGTGGCAACAGCCATGCCGTCTGCTGTCACCCCCAGGCAGCTCACTCTGTTGTCGTGGCCAGAAAGGATTCCTATGGGGGAAAAGAAGAGAGATCAGGAAAAGAAGTGGGTCCTGGGAGAGATGAAGGGGTTGACTGCGCTGAGGACACTCATTGTAGGCTGTGTACCTACACGCTGGCGTATTGCTATCTATTCCTGCACAATGCGTTCCAGTCGACACGTGGCTAATAAGGACAAACATGCAGCAGAACATTTGTGCCTGGCATACAACCACCAACCACCGGCCCGGCCAAAGAACAGTGTTCTTGGGAAGGTTGGGCTAGCTGAACCCTGGAGTGGTGGTACGACTAAGAAAAGATAGTGTCCTTGGCAAGACTGAGAAACAGCGATGCTGCTGGTGGGCTGTGTAATAAATTTTCAGAGGCTGGAGGCCACATCTGAAAGAAAAATGGCACCATGTGGCACTGTGAATAGCTGGAACTGGCAAACAACAGAGACCAGGAGAAAGTAGGAAATACTACTGGTGCTTGTGAGCAATTTTAGCCAACAGGAACCTTAATGCTCTTTTTTCCCCTTGAAACAATGTTGTTTAAGGGCTTGACTTCCTTAACATTAAAAATAATAATTCTACACAAAAGGTAGCTGTCCTACATGTGGTGTGCTCATTAAACACAAGGAACCTTTGTTGGGTTTTAGTCAGTATAGGATGTGTCCCTTTTAGGAAAAAAAAAAGCCCTTTTCCTTGCCTGAGTAAGGACAGAGGACCGTGAAGGTAATGAAAGAGGGATGTTCAGGAGCTACTCACCCACACGTTCTGCTTTCAGGGAGTCCCAGATGTTGCAGTTGAAGTCGTCATATCCAGCAAGCAAGAGACGCCCACTGCGGGAGAAGGCGACGGATGTGATTCCGCAGATGATGCTCTCATGAGAATACACTATGAGCTCCTGGTCTGCCCGGAGGTCAAAGAGACGACAGGTGGCATCATCTGAGCCGGTGCAGATGGCTTCACCATTAGGAAAGAACTGAGGAGGGCACACACCAAATTTTAATCAGGGTACATTTTACAGATTTCCCCAACTCTTTGCCTCCCTGCTAACCACTAGGGAGCCACACAGGGAGGAAGAGGCAGTGGGACAAGACACTGGATCATAAAGCTGAGTTTGCTGAAGGGGAAGACTGATGCCTCTCCTAAGATCTAGTAAAACCATTCCAAGGTCAAGAAAGCAAATGTCGTAGTGGGTAGAGCTATTGTAAGATGTCTCAGTGCTTGAGGAAGAATTACTGTCTCTTCAACACCAGCTGTTATCCTGGGGCTTGACAGCTGTCCATCCAGTATCCCCAGGTGGGATCTGGCAATATTCAGAGCTATGAGAGCCTTCCTATCTGATCCTCATGCTCCAGTCTTCTCATACACACTCCTTTTGCATGTTTTTGCTCTGAGGAGCAGAAAAGGGCTCCTCAGGAGCAGATATGGCAGAAAACCATACGACTGGTGGAGTAGCCATGGGCCAGGTGAGAAAAGCTGTACTAGGTGAAGTCAGTGGTTCAAGCAGCAGCCATTGCAGGCAGCTGGCAGAGTCAATTGGTTAACCAAACAGGATTAAGCTGATGTGTTTCTCCTCGACACCTCTAGCACTCTGGTTTGAAATCCTGCCTCTGAGGGGAATACTTGTCCCCAAATATCTATGCAGCCTCTTGCGAAGTTTTGTCCTCAGAAGGGCTCCTGATGATTCCAAGATCCTCTCCCTGCTGTCTGAAGCTGAGACCCTCAGCTGAGTTAGGTATTCCTGCTACTTCACTTGTCTCCTGCAGCAGGGCTTGTGGAGCATATCTGAACCATGGTTCCTAACAGCTGCTATGAGCAGAGCTGCACCAGCACCTGTGTTAAGGAGCTGAGCTCCACAGACCATGGTGTACTGGCCGAGTCCAAGCACTGCTTTGAGTCATAGAATCATAGAACAGTTTGGGTTGGAAGAGAAATTTAAGGTCGTCCTGTTCCAACTCCCCTGCCATTAACAGGGACACCTCCCACTGGATCAGGCTGCCTGAGGCCTCATCCAACCTGGACTTGAACACCTCCAGGGATGGGGCAGAGACAACTTCCCTGGGCAACCTGACCAAAGTCAGACCTACGTGCTCTGGTGCCCCAGTGCCCAGGAAACTCCAGACTTCAGTGAACTCGTGCCTTCTGTGTTTCAGATTGGATCATGGGGCCAAGGCCTCCTGAGATCCTTTTCCCCCACATGACTGAGATAATTTCTCTCAACTTTGTCTCAGGACCCTGGGGCAGAGATGGTCCACCCTCCTTTTCCCTTGTCCACTGTGCAGGCAGCATACATACGCTGATGGCGTTGATATCAGACTCATGCCCTGAGAAGGTCTGGCGGCAGGTGCCCTCACGCACATCCCACAGTTTGGCAGTAGCATCACAAGCCCCAGAGATGAAGAGTTTGAAGTCTGGGGAGACGGCCAAGCTCATACAGTCTCCAGTGTGACCCAGGAACACAGTCTTCTGCTGCCCCGTCTCAATGTCCCAGAGTGCACTACAGGAGAGGAGAGAACTTCTCAGAACCATCCTAGGCAAAGCAGATCTACAGCTGGAATGAAAAGCCCTGCCACTGGCAGTCAAAAAGAGGGAAGCCATAGGCCTGGCTACAGCATGGGAAAATGGGTGGCAGTATCACTGAAGTCAGCTGTATACAATGGGAAAAACCTTAACTGGAACAGAGTTAGACTAAGGGAGTGGCATGTGAGATTTGACTGTATTCCCACAACTGCAAAACGAAAGAAGTAAAAGGGACTACAGGCAAAAAGCAGAAACAAGGTCTCCTGTATCCACACACGGGCAGCGTTCCCTCTTGTCACACACTACACAGAGGCAAAAAAAGCTCTGTGTAACCTTGATCTCTGATGGAAACACCCCATCCTGACTTGTCTTCTGTCAAGAGTTTCTTCCAAAGTAGGTTTTGAGATGAGATGGGGGTGAATAAAGACTCACACTGTTTGGAGTCACAGCACAGCAAGGCTGGAGAGCCAGGAGCCGAAGGATCCAGGCACTGGCTTTGCAAATACCTTGAGCACAGTGAGTAAGACTTGAGAAGCAGAGCGTGTATGTGAGCCTCACATAAATTTACACTGGTTTATGCTCTGGGATAAACAACACTGTGGTTTGTGAGTGCTGCCAACATGGTCCCTACTGCTTCACCAAGATCTAGATCTTAACTTGTCCTCAACCAAGAAAAGAAGCCAAGGGTGGAAGAATGGATCTGACTTCCTAGAGTGCTCTGCATGTCTTCTATGTGGGGAGCAATTCATCCTTCAACCCTGGACTTTTGCAGAGCAAAAGGACTGTGCTTGCTGGTGTGAGCTATGCCTCTAAGAGCCGGAGTTCGTCATGTCACTAGGATGCATAAGGTAACGCTCACCATGTGGTATCTCCAGAGCTAGTCACAATATTGTTGTCATCAAGAAATCGGCAGCAGGAGAGGTAACCTGGGAAGGGGGAACAAGGAAATATGAGGAACAGGGCAGGGCTAAAAGAGTGAGGATAGGAAGCAGAGGGCACTCAGGTTGCAGGCAGGCAGCACACACACCTGTATGGGCTGAGAGCTCCCTGCTCACTTTGACATTGCCTTCACGAGTCTTGAGATTGTAGATGGAACACATGTTGTCAAGGCCCCCACAGGCCACAAAATTTCCTGAGGGAGCATAGGCACAGGTCATGACCCAGGAGGAGCGCAAAGGGATGGCATGAACCTGGGAGGACAAGAAACTGTGTCGGGACTCTAGGAGCAGAGAGAATGGGGCAAGGGAACCTACTCCAGCTTCCCGGTCTGCTGCAGCCGTCTGACTCCTACCTTGTTAGTCGTGTATGTGTCCCATACAATCAGCTTCCCATCTTGTGAGGCACTGACCAGAAGTCTGTGAGAGAGGAACAAGATCATGTTAGTAGGTCCCTTCCCATCACAGCCTTCTTGCCCTTCATGCCCCTGTGCTGCCCTGCACCCAGCAGATCAGCGTCTCTCTCACTTGGAGTCCGTGGACCAGTGCATGGCATAGATCTTGGCCAGGTGACCTCGCAGGGTCCTTCGGGTCCGCATCTGAATGCGGCCGACGACTTCCATTCCAGATACAATCTGAGGAAAGAGCAGGACAGAGACTGAATTAATCTTGGGCTGAGAGGACGTTTACTACTCAACACATCTCTGCCTCCTAACTCTGCTTTCTAGCTGTAGCCAGTCTCCCCTTAGAGGGGAGCTAGCTGATCCCTACACTCACTTATTTGCCCAGCCACCCCTGTCCCTTACCTGAGCAAGAGTTGTATCTGCACAAGCTTTCCGGGCATCCTGAAGAAGAGATAAGAGTAGATGAGAGAAAGAAAGCCATGT
>WAAB01025589.1:38848-60039 GCA_013389865.1 Piaya cayana | reverse complement strand
GGTAACGCTCACCATGTGGTATCTCCAGAGCTAGTCACAATATTGTTGTCATCAAGAAATCGGCAGCAGGAGAGGTAACCTGGGAAGGGGGAACAAGGAAATATGAGGAACAGGGCAGGGCTAAAAGAGTGAGGATAGGAAGCAGGGGGCACTCAGGTTGCGGGCAGGCAGCACACACACCTGTATGGGCTGAGAGCTCCCTGCTCACTTTGACATTGCCTTCACGAGTCTTGAGATTGTAGATGGAACACATGTTGTCAAGGCCCCCACAGGCCACAAAATTTCCTGAGGGAGCATAGGCACAGGTCATGACCCAGGAGGAGCGCAAAGGGATGGCATGAACCTGGGAGGACAAGAAACTGTGTCGGGACTCTAGGAGCAGAGAGAATGGGGCAAGGGAACCTACTCCAGCTTCCCGGTCTGCTGCAGCCGTCTGACTCCTACCTTGTTAGTCGTGTATGTGTCCCATACAATCAGCTTCCCATCTTGTGAGGCACTGACCAGAAGTCTGTGAGAGAGGAACAAGATCATGTTAGTAGGTCCCTTCCCATCACAGCCTTCTTGCCCTTCATGCCCCTGTGCTGCCCTGCACCCAGCAGATCAGCGTCTCTCTCACTTGGAGTCCGTGGACCAGTGCATGGCATAGATCTTGGCCAGGTGACCTCGCAGGGTCCTTCGGGTCCGCATCTGAATGCGGCCGACGACTTCCATTCCAGATACAATCTGAGGAAAGAGCAGGACAGAGACTGAATTAATCTTGGGCTGAGAGGACGTTTACTACTCAACACATCTCTGCCTCCTAACTCTGCTTTCTAGCTGTAGCCAGTCTCCCCTTAGAGGGGAGCTAGCTGATCCCTACACTCACTTATTTGCCCAGCCACCCCTGTCCCTTACCTGAGCAAGAGTTGTATCTGCACAAGCTTTCCGGGCATCCTGAAGAAGAGATAAGAGTAGATGAGAGAAAGAAAGCCATGTGATGAAGGAAATGGCACGTGAAATTCAGGGGGATGCCCAAAACGGTGGGGGCTGCTTGAGGTAGGAACTGTGGCTTTGCTGTTTTTTGATCCCAGTCCTGTGACTAGGGCACCTCAGCACCAACCAAACATCAGGAAGGTGAGCTAAAAGCTACTCAATATCCAGCTACACCTTTTCCACGAATCCTCCTGCCTGGCAGAACATCAATGGCCTTGCAGATAGAGGAGGTCATGAGGACACACATGGGAACACTACATTCTCTGCTCCTCTGCAGACCCAATGCCCATGGCCACTTCCTTCTCACCATTGTAGAGTTCCCTTGTCTCTCCCTTCCATTCTCCCTCTTTCCCCCATCGTGCTATGAAGATTTCCATTAGCATTTCAGAGGCTGTGCAGAACTACACTGGGCTTCAGGCATGAAGATGAAGAAAAGCTCAACTCCAAGCTGTGGCTGAGCAGGAGAAGTTGGACATGGGGTGTAGGCACTCCCTCAGTAGTTTCATGAATGTTGCTAGCATTACCGCAATCTGCTTCTTCAGCTGCTCAGCCTCCTGCTTCATCTGTTCCATCTCCCCCATCTTGCTGACTTAGGGTTCCCTCTTCCACGTGGAGCAGCCTTGATTCTGGAGAGATAAATCAAAGGAGAGAGGTGTGGGGTAGAAAGGGCACGAATATGACTTTTGATTATGCAAATGTAGGCACCCCTAATAAAGGCTTATTAAGCATTTATTGGCTGAATGATTTGTCGTGTCATGCTGCATCTTGTCAAAGCCCTTAGGATTTGGGAAGTTTGTATGGGACCTGCTCAAAGTTCTATCTGGTCTTACATATACACTGGGGAAGCGGAAGGCCTCCAGAATCTCTTGGTGAGGTTCTGGCTACAGGTGTTCTATCACATCTTTATCCCCATTCCAGCACCTACCAAATCCTGAGCCCTTTTCCTCAGCTTCTCCCTGTCTGTGGCCAAGCTGTCTGTCTCAGCTCCAGGAGTAGAAAACTTGATAGGGGGAGCCTGGTGACTATTCCCTATCATTTGTCTTAGGCAAGGTATTACCAGTCAGTACCCACCAGCAATTTGACAACCCAGGAAATCTAGGAGATGTCGAGGTTTCCTTCTAGTTTCCTATTTTATTTTATTTTATTTTTTAAAGAAAGGTGGATATCTAGGGAATGATCTGAGAATAACGTAAGCAGACAGTGATATTTCTTCTGCTATCCTAGCCTCAGCTTTTCATTAACATCCAATGCTGGAGAAACCACTACTCTTGCAAGTCCTTGATGGACTTTTCTTCTATGCACGCATGTTGAAATTTAGCATCCTCCATGGTGAGGACTTCCACAGTTCAGTGGCATGCTCTGCAAAGAAGTTCCTGAGTGGCACTAGTTCCACTTGATAATACCTAGCTTTTGAATTGGAAGAATCAGCAAATAACTGGTCACTGTTCACCTCAGCATCACTTGTGTTTTTTCATAGATCTTTGTCATATCCATCTTCATCTACCTCTTTTCCAGAGTGCAGAGCACACTTAGTCGTTCCTCATGTGAGCAATTACATCCCATTAATTCTGTTGCTGCCTCTCTCCTTTTTAAGTTATTTACAGAGTACAGATGATATAGTTTTGCAGAACAGGCAATGAACCAGAATGGAACTGTAATCCATATTCAAGATACAGGTGCACACTACACTTATACACCATTTCTCTTTTATTTTGGTTTTGGTTTTTTTCCTGCTTTCTTGTTCTGTGCACTTGAAATGTCACCAGGGGTTCTAGCATTTCTCAGTCTTGCAGACAAATCTGGTCTTTATTACTTTGATCTTTCTCCTGGGCAGGTGTGAGTGTCGCAATGTGTTGATGTGCCCCAAGGTTTCTTCACCATTAGAACCAGCATTTTGCCCAAGGCTAAAGTGCTTCAGCAGCATCTGCAGGATTTCTCCTTCTAGTCCCTGTGAGTCAGATTGCCTCCATCCCCCTCTGTTGCCTGAAGGCTTCGTTTCTTCCAGCCAATGGGGCTTTGCATCCTTCCATGCCAGGCTGCTCTCTTGCTGTGAGCAAGCACAGGCAAATAGCTCTCAAGTCCAGCCTTCGCTTGCTGCTTCATACAGCCCTTTGAGTTTCCTTCCAGAATCCCTTTCCCTGAGCACCTCTGTGGCTTTCCTTTGATCCTTCAGGCAGGGGGAGTTTCTGCTTGGTCAATGACTCCTGAAGCATGGCTTGAATGTAGAAAAGACAAGGAGATACAGGTTTCCCCCAGCTCCTGAGAGGTATGAGCTTATCCCAGAGGGAAACTATTTCAGGCTATATTCTGCAGAGAAAGAGCACTGCCGCCTCTCCCTTGCTCCCTGCCTGCAACTGGATGTGGCTGCTGTCCCCAGCGCAGAGGGCGTGAGCAGGAGAGAAGCCCCAGGCTGCACTGTCAGGGCTCAGAGGCATGTGCTGCAGCACATCCTTGGCTAAGCTGAAGGATGGGGAAAGACCAGCACCTGAGCTGGGCCCTTTCCACTGTTAATTATTTCTCACATTTTGATGGATCAGTGATGAGGGGGTTCCTCCTGGCAAGGATGCAGAGTTGTGGCTAGTGGAGTAATGCTGGCCATGAAAACCCACCTGCATGCACCCCTCCTCCTCTGGGAAGGGGTTGGATACCCCACACCATCTCTCAGCTAACTGGCAGACTGGGGAGATGCTGGAGAAGGCCTCGCAGCTGTCAGTATGAGGCTGCACCCCATCCTTATCTCGTGGTGTTTGCCCCTCAGCTTTGGTTCACAGGCAAGCTGCAGAGGCTACATGCAGCTCTGGTCATTGTCTCCCAGCACACAAGTGGCAACTCCAAACCTACAGCCACCCTGTGGAGACCAGCCCTACCATTTGGGTCCACACCTTCCCCTCTCTTGTTTTAGCTAGGACTGGTTCTACCTCCTTTCTAGGTGTTGGATTGCCTTTTCCTGTTGGGCCATCTTTTCACTCTAAATCTTTCCTTCCAGTCTTCTCTGCTTGGTCCCCAAGGCCTGACCTCCCCAAGGCAAACTCTTCCTAGAGCTAATCCCAGCTAGAACAGGACTAGCTCTCTGCTCTCCAGGCTGTCTTTTCACAGACCATTGGTTGTCTGAGAACATCACCCAGCCAGCCCACTCTAAAATGCTTTCATGGACTTCTATTTTTGCTTGCCCAGACCTGTATGGAGACAAGAGCCATGCTCTTCCTGCTTTCCATTCTCCTGCAATTTCTGCCCAAGGTGAAGCTGGCTGAGTTCTATCTGGTTCACCTATTCGATACCCAGTCTTCCTTGCATCTTTTCTGCTTTTTTTACCCTTCCCTCGGTGTTTCTTTTTTCAACACTGGCACAAGCAGCAGAGATTCCGTTCACAGCACGTGTGCTCTGAAGTTGCACAACCAGATGAGGGGCTTTCAGGCAGATCAAAGGGCAGGGGCACAATGCCGAGGATGGATAAAAGGGGCTAAATATAGAGAAGGTGCCGCTCAGGTTCAGGACTCTGTCCAAACCTTTAAATCCCTTTGGGGCAACACTCTAAATGAAGCTGGGAATTGTTCTCAGCCTCAGAAGGACAAGGAGCCACAGAGGAGTGATAATAATAGCTCCAGCTTTGCCTGTCGCCTCCACCAGTCACGTCCCAGTGCAGTTTGTGGAGAGTGAGTTATCTGGCCCCTGGTGGAGTGCAGCTGCCTCCCAGGAGGACCACAGCAGGTGTGGAAAAGAGCAGCTAGGGGTGGTCATGTAAATTTAGGACAGGAAATAGGGGAAGCAAATGAGGGAAGAACAGAGGAAAGGGGAGCGGAGCTTGGAGTCTGGCCAAGGCACGTTCTGCTGTGACCAGTGAGACCTCAGGGATGTGCATTCCTTGTAGTTCCACAGATCAGCTTCATGGTTGCTTATGGTAGCTACCCAGCCTGGTTTTAAAAGCAAAGACTTCTAAAAGGTACATGCTCAGTGCTTTCTGGAAGAATGGGCTCTTTCAGGTGAATGCTAAGCAGTAAAGGAAACCAAGTCCTTCAGCACCTTTGAAAAAGCAGTTCTCCACCACCACCCCAACACTGCAAAGAGCTGCTGTCAGGAGGACCTTGGCACCAGCACTAGTTCACCGGGTTGTGCCTCCTGTAAGCATCACTGAAGCACATGGCACAGCCAAACAGAGCGCAGACTTGATTCGTGCCAGCCATAGTTGGAGCTCTGCCTTGGCTGTGCTCATCCAGTTCGTAATTCTTCTCTTTTGAAACCATGTTTCATTTCTTCTGTTCTCCAATATGACAGTTCTTTCCTCTCCTGCCTTTTCTGACAAAGTCACTGTGGGATCTGCTGTCGCATTCCAGCTTGTGAGCGACCAGACTGATCCTGAGCTCTTGGGTGTCTGCTCACAGCAGACTAAATGCCTCTAGCACCGTGTGAGGCTGAAGTGACTTTGGAATCATCCGCCTTCTGCTGTTTGCTCCCATGTCATGACTTTTCAGAGCAGTGGCTACGACACTTGCACCACCCTAGGGCAGTGGCCCAATCTGCACAGCAGGGGACTGTCCTGCCAAGCCACCTGCATCACCCCTTGGTGGGTATGGGTGCACAAGAGATGGACAGGAAGAAAAAAGAGGTGAATCCCCTTGTTTCCTATCCTCTGGGTACCTTCCCCTGCAGGGGAGGGAGTGGTCCCTCTGTGGGATGCTGGGAGAGGGCCATAAATAGAAAAGGGAAAGGTGCAGGAGGGAGGACTGAGTATTAATAGGCAGCATCCCTGAGTCTCTGTGTAATCCCTGGCTGGCCTTGCATGCTCGCCCTGGTGACCCTGGGCTCCTTGCAGAGCCGGATACAGAGATGATCCCCCTCTCCTGCGATGGAGATCAAAGGCCAGGGTAAAATTACCCTTCTCTGCTCCTTGCTTTCTGAGGACTCCTTCTCCAACCAGAAAAGCATCCAGCGGCAGAGGAGCGCACAAGGGTACACCAGGAGTGCAGTACCATGTGCGGGTAGTGAGTGCCAGGTCTCTCTGGGGAGGCATCACCCTCCTGTTCCAGTCTGGAAACTGGTGACATTTACCTGCCAAGAGGAGAGCAAGCAACCTCATCCCAGCCCAAAGCCCCCTTGTCCTCATAAGGACATCCCAGTGCTAACCCCAACTTCTTTCCCAGCATGATCTTCTCTCCTAGACCCTCAGATGCCTGCACACGGTATCAGCTTTGTACAAAGACTCCCCGCAGCATCATGTCAAGAAACCCAGAGTCCAAAGTGCCTGGCTCACCTAGGTGACCTCGAGCATCGCAACAAGGCAGCATCCTTACCGGGATCTGTAAAGCAAGGTGGGTTGCGGTCTCCGCTGGCTGGAACTCTCACAGTCTCCTTCCCCTGCCCAGAACAGCTCCCCACTGCCCAGAAGATCCTCGTCCTTCTGCAGCCTCCAGTCAGTCCTGCCCGTCCACCCAGTGAGTCCCTTGCTCCCTCTCTGCTCCTCAGCCTCTCTCAGGACTGATCTCCCCATGGGGAGCTGGAAGGCTGTGGACGGGAGGGGTTGGGGGAGGGCTGATTCCAGGAGCAGCGTCAGGCAAATTAAATCAGACACCAGAGACTTGGGGAAATCGGATTGGGACGTAATGCAAAGCAGGTGGATGGGGAGGGGTGAAAAGAGAGAGTAGCACACTGCTCCTGAAGGGAAAGAAACCATCACGGGCAGATTTTACTCCCTCTGTTTATATCAGCAGCAAACTAATAAAGTGAAGATTAGCCAGAACAGGCTAGGATTATCAGCCACTGTGACAGGGCTTGCTGTACCTCACAGTGTAGAGGAATCCCCATTTTCCCAGGGACAGAGTGCCACTCGTGTCCTGACCAGGGCGGGAAGAGGGATGGTGTCACCCAAGGTGGCCCTGCCAAGGGTAAAAAACCATGGTAGTGCCAGGGTCACATCTTCTCTGGGTAGCAAACTGAGCATGGGGAAAACAGAACTGGGCACAGGGACCATGGGTGGCAGAAGATTTGGTGGTGTGCCTTTTGGCAGCCACTTTCATGGGATGCTGCGAAGGGATTATCTTGGCCTCAATCTCTTTTAATCTCTCCCGCAGCTTTGGCCCAAGCCCGAGATAAATACCTTTTAACGGATCTCATCTGACGTCAGGAGGCCATCAGTCTAATCACCCAGGCTACCTTTGGGCAAAACAAGCCAGAGATGTGGACACTGGCCCTTCACCCCACAACTCATCCTCGTCCAGCAAGACTCATCCAGAACCCACATAGAAATCATCAGGATGGACATGTGAGTGCTAGGATGTGATGGACTCCCTGTCAGGGAGAGTGAATTTGACATGCACACATCAAAACGCCTTTTTTCTGTATGCGGGGGAGGATGGGAGGCAAAACAGGTTGTCAAGGCATGTTTCCTGAGCTTGTGTGATGTGGAAGTGCCAGGATTCAGACTGAAGACTTCCCTTTCCATGGAGCACGGGCCCTGAGCCAACAGTGATGAGGGGAACACCCACCCACCTCTTACACCACTGGCCCCAGCCCTACAGATTTCTTCCATCTAAACCATGGTTTGGGTCCCCATGCACAACTGTGACCAAGGCCTGTGTATGTCATGACCACAGGTTGATCTCTGCCTCTAATGCTCCCCATGCTCTTTTTGATACTCCATATCCACCCCATTCAATTCCTGTTTGGCTACAATATAATCCCATCTCGGGACACTAATCCCCTGGGCAGTGACAGCAGATTGTCTTTGTATCAGGGTGGAAAATGATAAACAAAATATCTATTCTGCTTTCAGGGGCAATATGGTGCATGGAGAGGAAAAAAAACAAAGGAAGGGAAGCCTTGCTGCAAAGAAATGTGAGTGTATAGTGCTTTTTCTTAAAGGCACTCCCCACTCTTTCCAGGGGTCAGTCATGGCAAAACTTTGTCTTGCTGTTCCTTATCAGAGGTAGCTGGCATCTAGGCAAACACAGACACAAGCTCCCACCAACATTTGTGTTCAGCATTTTGCTTTTATTCCAGATATTCAGTCCCTCACCTTCCCTCTCTCAGACCAGTTGCAAGTTTATGCAGTTTGCAAGTGCCTAGGTAATTCAGAGCTTTGGTTTTGAGGTCCTGAATGTGAGATAGCCCTTGCTGAAAGACCTCAGGCTCCTCCTCCCCTTCTTGGTTTTGGCCTTGTATGACCAAGAAGCTGGCACTGAGAGGAGCATGGTGAAGAGACCCTATTTACTTACTTCTGTGTGACACAAACATGCTGATGAAGGAGTGGAGAAAGTTCCTGGTGCTGGTGACTTTAATACTCTGTCCCTGCTCCCACTGTTCAGCTGCTAGGATGTCACAGAGAAGAAAGTTGCATCCCTCCCCATCACTATGGCTCTAGCATGCTAATACACTGCTCCAGGCCTCTGTGGTCCCAGTGCTACCAAGACCTGCCAGGCCATGGTGTGTGCCAGTCCTGTCCCCACCGCCCTGCATACTCAGAACTCATCTCTGGTCCGCAGTTCCTTGGGGCGCTGGGTCCCCTCTGAGCCAGGCTTGTGTGCCTGGCTGGTGGGCCTGGCTCTGCTGCTGCGAACAGGAAGCTCTGAGGAAGACCTGCCCTTGTGAACAGCCCCCTGACGTTCTTCTCCATCATGCCAGTCCTGCTGCACAGCCCTCTGCTTCACCAGCTCCTCTGCCTTCACCCGCTCCTGCAGCCATGGAGATGGAGATGATGTGAACCCCTCCCTTCTAGGGTCTTTGTCCTGCTTGCAGAGGCTGACAAGACTCTTCTCAACTTTGCCACATCCATCCACACACCCGAAGCCCATTCCCTCTTGCAGGACCCATCACAGGCTGGTCCCTTCACCAGGTACCTTGTCAGAGGACAATGCTGCACTAAGCCCTGCCCCCTGGGAAAGCCTAGGATCCACTCCTTAGGGGAATGTGATCTTGCTTGGAAGTGCTCTTATCTATTTCTCCAGCATGGTCCTTTACCTGCTCAGCGTGTTCTTTGGAGTGCGTGTACCAGAGAGCAACAGCGCAGCGTCTCCCCCGGCTCACTGCCCGCACTCCGTGGGGGTTCTCCTTGCCAGAGCTGAAGGCTACCAGCCTCCCACACTTAGGATGCACCTTGGCCTGCCGGAAGAGAGAGAAGAGACAATGAAGCCAGCAGCCCCCTCCTCTGGGTATACAGGCACTGTAGAGAGGTAAATTGCCTCTGGAAATGTAGAATGGAGAGTCACTAGGCATCCAATGCCAGTCTATAAGCAAGTTGGACCCTGGGGAGGGACAGAGAGAATCCAAGGGATAACCTAGGTCACAGACACCCACAGACTGGAAGAGCCTGGAACACGTCAGCTAAAAAGGAGTTAATGTCTCCTCTGTCTGAGATTTGCCTCAATTTGCCTTTAGCCTTCCCTATTTGAATCTGCCACAGCACCAGCACTGGACTGGTTTTGGAGAAGTGGGATCCAATAAGCAACTAGTTTCCTTCTGCCCAGACTATGTCTCACCCTCAGTCCTCCCTCCTTCTTCTGGCCAGTCCCAGACTTACTGTGACAGTCACAGCGTCCATTTCAGTGAAGAAAAGGTCTCCGCCTTGGAAGTCATCATTGAGGTAGAGAATGCCACTGTGAACAAAATGTATGACACATGGATGGTGAAGTTCATCCCTCCCAGTTACTCCCTCATGCCTCTTGTCACAGGAGGCTGTGGCACTCGAGTGATACCACAGGTTCAAAAACCGACCAGAGCAGTCAACAGGAGAATCCATTTGGGGGTGTCAAATACAGCAGTGCCTAACTTTGGGGAATCCCTGAGGTGCAAGCTACAGGAGGCCCAGGAGCGTGCCAGGGACTCAGCTCTGTGTGCTTGTCCTGTTCTGGTTTTTTTCAACCCGTGGCAGCAACACCCTGGGCTGGACAGACCCTATGTCTGACCTGGCATGACATTACGTTTTAAGACTGGAAGTAATCCAAAGCCTGGAAGAGGAGACTGATCAGCAAAGAAAGCCGTGTTGTAAGAGTTGAGGAATTTCAGGGTAAGACAAGAATGGTAAAAAGAAGCTTAGCGCAAGTAGAAAAGAAAATTAAAACAAGAAATTTCTTTACTAATGTCAGCAAAAAGAGAACCAGCAAGGTCACTGCGCAGTGCAGGAGAGGTCACAGGCAGCTAGGTGACAACAAACTATTTGAGTTCCATCTAGGTATCCAATTAAGCTGATAGAAAATGTCAGAGGAACAAGACAGATTCGTTAATGGGACTGTGAGAAAGAAATAGAAATCAACTCTGTGGCTGCTGAAGCAAAATGCTAAGGACAGTGAGAGGATTATGAATGCTGAAACCCAGGAAGTCATAGCTCTTCTCCTCTAGGGTTTTAATGAGACTGTGAAGTCAGGATGGTAACACTGCTGGAGGAAAGCAAGGATACCTTTCATATACACAAAGGGGCAGGAGGGTAGAGATAATGGTTGATGCGTAAACAGGCCTATTAGCCTGACCTCAGCAGTCTGCAGGGCTGTAGGCTCCATTTCTGAGGAGAAGGGTAATTGAAGGACAAGAGGTACAAAGAAAATGGTCTTAAAATGTCACGGGGGGGCACAAAAAGCAGACTGGGCTAGCCACACAATCTTTGACAAAACAGTTGATTTGCCAGGGAAAAACAGTGTGGTCAACTGCAGCACTTTGGACTCTGGTAAAAGTACTCAGAACGGTGCCACTAGAGAAATTATGAATGAACACAGAGAAGGAAGAAGCACGTGTGAACAGCACATAGTGACACCAGTGCCCAAAGGAGGAATGTTTGCCTGGAGGAAAACCACTGGGACTCAGATCCCTGGGCCCAATCCTGTTCAATGGTTTCATTAATGACCACAGCACAAATCCACAGAAGAGATGCAGGAAGCTTGTTGCACAGGGACCTCTTACAAAAGGACCCTGGAAGAGCTCAGCCCTTGCAAGTTGGTCGGTCAATCACAATTCACTCTGTGAGAGGACAGGAATACTCCTAGAAATAGCTCAGTGGCATAGATCCCAGGAAGATATTTTACTTATTCAAGTAGAAATCAGAGAAGCCCACTATCCAGGGAGGAGTGAGGTGGCAGGACAGCTTTCCCACAGGAGGGATAGAGATCTAACTAGTTACATAACAGAGCCTGATAACTTTACAATCTAACTATACCAAGTCAACACTGGTATCAGGAGGAAAATGGACTCAATTCCATAATTCCTTCCATGTCCCACATGCTTGCCATAGGCTGATCAGAGAAGATTTCTGCTCCAGGTACTGCTACCACTCAAAGAAAAAGCAAATAAGATTTCTGGATGCCTAGGGATGGGATGATAAACAGGAACAATCAACTGTAGCAAATCAACCTCACTTGGCTGCAGTGTGCAACAACTGTCACCATCTTTAAAATATATTTCAGGTTCTTTCACAGAGGAGTAATAAAACCTGCCACAGGCTGGAAAAAAGCTCTAATACGGAATGGAAAAACCCAACACAAAGTATTGGCAGTGAATCTTGAGAGATCTGAACAGAGAAAATAGTTACCAAAGTACATTGACTGTTCAAAGAAAATCCAAGGAGCTTGGTTCTCCCTTTCCAGTAATGCATAGAAGACTCTGAAAGATGGAACTTGATTAGAAGAAACAGACTGTCATAAGGGCTGGCAGAAGACTGCAGACTCACAAGACAACAATTTGACATCACGGTGCTAGTCTGTGCAGCCTCCCTGCCTCTTTCTGCTCTCCACTGATGCTGGCTGTGAGGAGGGAGAAAAGGCAGATCTTCTCAGCCTAGGAAAGTTTGTTCTGAAGCTACCAATGCAGCCTTCTGCCTGACGCTACAGTCCTAGCTGGCTTTGAGCCAACAACCCATAACCTGGTTTCTATAAGCTGAGCTCATCCTCTGTTGGGGCCAGGAAGACATTCTGATCTCCACATGATCTAATGTAGGTCCCCTTCTTCTCCTACCTGTAGTCTCTGTACACATAGGCAGGCGGTTCTCTCCAGCATTCCTGCCCCTCAGGATCCAAGAGACAATTATCAGCATGGACAGGATGACTAAGATCCATTCGACCTTCCTGTTCCTCTGAAAAGGGAAGTTGCAAAAAAGAATATGGGTATTTTCAGTGTCAAGAAAGAATAAGGCAGAGAAAAAGAGACACAGTGAGAGTAAATGGAAGAGAGTCTCCTGACAGCACCTGGCTGGGACTGCGGAGACTCTGCAGGAGACAGGGACTGATGGAGTGAAAAATACTTTACCATCTACAGCTGTGCGGCACACAAGGTGTGTGAATGAGAAATGGAGTTTCTTTCCAGGAGTAAAATAGGATTGTATGATTTTCCGTGATTTCTCACTGGCCTGCAGAAACAATTTGACATCTCTCCAGTCCACGTCACCATTCTGGGCCAGCTACAAGTGAAAAACAAGCCTGTTAGAATACTTACATACGTAGACACTCTAAGAAATTATACACGTATGCAGTACAGAAGACTTGTGTAGTGTCTTACGTGTAAGAAAAGAAGATGTTTTCTCACGTAAATCTAAGTCAGGAGTATACATGTACAGCACAGCAGTTCATAGAATCATAAAAAGGTTTGGGTTGGAAGGCACCTTTATAGTTCATCTAGTCCCCACCTCCTTCAATGAGCAGGGACATCTTTCGAGCCTCATCTGACCTGACCTTGAATGTTTCCAGTGATGGGGCAATGCCACAGCCTCTCTGGGCAATCGGTTCCAGTATTGCATCACCCTCATATCTAGTCTAAATCTACCCTCTTCTAGTTTAAAACTTGTCCTATTGTAACAGCTAAAAAGTTTGTCCTCATCATTCCTACAGGCCCCCTTTAAGTATGGAAAGCCCACCGGTAAATCTCTCCAGAGCCTTTTCTCCAGGCTGCACAACCTCAACTCTCCCAGCCTTTCTTCATTAGGAAACAGGTTCCAGCACTCTGATAGCTTTTGTGGTTCTCTTCTGGACATGCTCCAACAGATCCACGTCTTTCCTGTGCTGAGGACTCCAGAACTGAATACAGAACTCCAGGTGAGTTCTCATCAGAGCAGAGTAGAGGGGCAGAATTCCTTCCCTCCCCCTGCCGGTCACTCTGCTCTTGATGCAGCCTAGGATATGGTTGGCCATCTGGACCGCAAGCACAGTGTTGGCTCAAGTCCAGCTTTTCACCCACCAGTATCCTCAAGTCTTTCTCTGCAGGGCTGCTCTCAATCTCCTCATCCCACAGCCTGCATTGACACCAAGGGTTGCCCGGAGCCAGGTGCAGGACCTCCCGAGGTTCACAAGGGCTCATTTCTCAATCTTCTCTGGGCTTCACTGGATGGCAAATTATTTTCTTCTACTTAGCACATGAAACCACATTTGGAAAGCAGAATCATTTTGGGTCCCCCTGTACACAAGGGACACTAGCAAACTGGAGTGACTCTTCAGTGAAGGGTCTTAAGATGACAGGGGTGTTAGGGCATGATTTATAAAAAGAGGCTGAAAGAGCTGGGTTTCTCCAGCTCAGAGAAGGCCAAAGGAGGACCTAACTATAGTCTCCTGTCACCTAAAAGGTTGTTATGGAGAATATGGAGGGTGTCTTTTCTCAGAGGGACACACTGAAAAGAAAAAAAGGCAACAGGCAAAAGCTACAGCATAGGAAAATTCAGCTATATATGAGGAAAAAAAATTATCCTCCCAAGAATGGTACAGTACTGAAACAGGTGCACAGAGAGGCTGAGGAATCTCCGACCTTGGAGGTGTTCAAGACTGGCCTGGGCAAAGCCTTGAGGGATCTCATCTGCCTTTGGAATTAGCTATGCTGAGAGCAGGAGGTTGGACTAGAGATTTCCAGAGGCTCCTTCCACCTTAATTTATTCTCAAACTCTAAGGCAAGCATGCCCACAAGACTACTGTGCAGGGACAAGTAGCAGTCCCCAAACTGTTTCACTGAAAACACCTGTCAAACCTTCCATGTGCAATGTGACTAAACATGATCGTGGAGGAAGAGGGTAGGGGAGACCATCCATGATGCCATCCAGAGTGCACTTTATGAAGGAAAATGCTTTGGTGCCAATCAGGAAGCTTCAGACTTACAGAGCCACTTACCTGCACAGCCTTCAGAACAGTTAACCCTTCGAATCTCTCATGTGGGGTGTGAGGGGACCGTCTTGACCGGTAGCCTTCTCCGGCTGCCTGCAATACAATACAGATGACACACATTAGGCTGCCATATGTCCTCCACAGAAACACTACAGCCTTGCCTGCTGAGGACAAAAGCACACATACAGGAACTCCTACAAGAGCCAGGCCTCACCTCTGTCAGCCGGAGAAGGTCCTTACACTCAGACTCTGTCAGCACTCTGTCAAACACAACCCTCTGGGTTCCATTCATCTGGCTGGAATCCACTGTGACAGCAACACCCTCAAAAGGCAAAGGACCTGTCAAAAAAGCAAGTATGGATAGGCATGAGCTAGCTGTGGAAAAGAAGCCCACAAACACCAACACCCACCCTGGACAGGGAAAGTGGAGAGACACTATACATTCTCTGAGAAGATAAGAATTTCCCAGAAGTGCCCATTCCTTGCAGACCTGGGCCACTTGTACCCCTCACATGCTTCAGGGGAACCAGAGCAACAGCTGGGGAAGCTGGCCTACAGCGAGCACTTCACGAGCCAGCAGAAACTTGGGGCTTGCTGGGAGAGCAGCAGGGAGCTGGGGAAAGTTGCGTGCACTGTGGATCGCAGCAGCAGGACAGATCCAGCCTACTGGGATAAGGCTCTGGAGAAAAGAAGCATGTAAACACCTCCATCAACCCTTCTTCCAAACACACATCTTATACCAGAATTATCTCCAGTCGACCTTTCTGCTTTCTTCAGCCCCAAAGAGAAGCAATGGGTATATAAGTTGGTGATTTGATCTTTTGGTCTTTGACCTTTCCCTCCCGCCCTCTGACCTCTGGATGGTCAGGAACGCCAAGGCACTCAGGCTCTTGGAATGATCTGCTCTCCCATGTGCCACAGCAGAGAACCACTCAGGGTCACTTCAGGCACAGGCTCCAGGTCAGAGCCCTGCAAGAGGCTGTGACAGTGCATAGGAACATAGAACCAGCAAGAACACAGGACTCTACTGCAGTCTACAGCATTCAGCCACAAACCACTTGGACATGTGATTTTCAGGGAAAGATCTGTCCAAGCCGAATAGTCTGTTTCCAGTTTCCATTTCCCCCCACCTCTCCTCATCCCCTTCAGAAAAATGTTCTTTGAAGTTAGGCTGGTGGAGTTGAACCAGGCTTGGTGTAGGCACTCCTGCCACACTGAACAGGTATCTGCAAGTCCACAGGCTGGTCACGTATTCAGGCACCACTGCTCTCAGCTTCTCAGCTTCAGTGCTCTTTGAGTTCCCATCCCAGAGACGTACGTAGTGAGATTTTGCAAGATTACACATGCATCAAAGAGAGAGAAAAGAGACAGTGAGATGATTTGCTGAGCCATTCCAGTCAGCTGGCATCTACGCTAGCATTCAAATGTCTCCGAGGATGGAAGAAAAGACAGCATTTAGCCTGACTAAGCCAGGCTGCCTGCATCCAAGCTCTTTTACTCACCCCTCTTCTCCCTCTCTTCCACATCCAGAGTTTCCCGTTTTTGCTTCTCCTGATCCTCTCTTGGGAGCAAAGGAAAAAAAAACACAGATCATGGCTGTCAGTACGCAGAGCTATGCCTAACCCTCCTCTATGGCAGCATTTCATACCCTTCCTGTTCCTGCCCATTCCTCAGTAGCTATTACTGTTCCTTGTACCATCCCTGACAGTCCAACCCCATCCCCTACTTCCAACAATTCTATTTCAGTCCTGGTCAACTTGGCCAACATTACCTGTGTTTCTCCTTTAAGTTTTCAGGAATCAGCTCATCTGGAGTCCAAAGATCCTGTACAAATGCAGACATTTTAGTATACAACAAACTTCTCCCACATTAGATCACATCAAAAGCCAGTTCCTTGTCCCACTTCTCCAGTGAATATTGGACCAACAGTTCTGGTCAGCTTCTGACAACAGCTGGACTGGGTTAATGCATACAGTTACAGAAGCAATTTCCAACTATCTTCAGTCTTGGAGCAGCGGAAAGGCCATAAAGACCTGTTTCACAAGGACTTTGGGGTCCTTCTCATCAGCATCTGAGCCCTTCTGGATCACGTGCTACTGAAGTGAAACTTGGTAACTGTCTTGGTGAAATCAGGGCAGGAAGCTCAATATTGCTACTTACAGGGTCATTAAAAGTTCCTCCTAGATGCTCCACTGCATAATAAATCAACTTCTTCTCCATTAAAGATCTCCGAATATAATGTCGAATATTCTAAGGAAGCAAAGAGGCTGTCAAGCAATGACCCCACAAAAGACAACTCCATCCCCATCCATGACAGAAACCCACCCTAACACACTGCTGTGCCCTATGAGAGCCCAGTTCTGTCCTGAATGAATCCCACCTGCTACAGACTATAAGTAAACTCAGGCTCCAGTTTCTTGGCACACATCTGCAGTGAAACAGGTTTTCTTGTTTGTCTCCTGAACTGTGATCCCATTGTATGGGACAGGGGAGGGAGAGAAAGTACAGATCTGGGATTATAACTACCTCTCTGGGTGCGACACGTGTGTCCTCTCCCAGTACTGCGCGGTACTCTTTCATTTTCTCCAACATGGGCTCATCCATGGGATAGAAGAGCAAGTAGGAAGCAGCACATTCAGCAGCCAGTGTCTGGTTCCCAGCTTGGGTAGAGACAGAACAGAATGAGCAGATGTCTCTGAAAGAACTGATGTTAGCAGCAAATGCATCCAGGCCAGCAGCACCCAAGCCCTGGTCACAATCTGGCAACAGGGGGCCTTACATCAAGAACACATCAATCCCTGCCCAGTTGGGCCTCTGCCCAACAAAGTAGACAGAATGAGGCAATGAGCCCTGTAAAGAATGGGCCCACTTTCAATACTTATTGGGAACTCATTCAGAAGAGATGGAGAAAAAATAGATTTGGAAGAAAGATGGTCTCACCTCCCTCACCCAACAGATCTGATGAGGGGTCTGGAGGATTCTTTGAGCTACAAATTTTACTGATGGTCTGACAGAGGAGATGAGAGACAGTTGGGTCAGCATGGGAGGGAGCAGAAGTGTTTCAGAGAAGAGCTGAGGGACATGTGAAAGTGACAGCGTGACAGGACAACCAATGTTATGACAAGCCAGCAAGGGCTGTCTCAGAAGGAATATCACTGTTAAGAAGAGATGTACACATGTGCTTTAGATAGGAAGTGGGGTCCTGGTCTGGAGCCCTGTACTGAAAAGGAGGATATAAAATACACAGCAGGTAGCTGGAGCAAGGCCTTAAAATGGAGAGTGCTAGAGGAAAGATGTGGGAACAGCCAAAGATTACAGAAGCTGCACAAGGAGACTAAAGTGGACCAAGAGGGACTTCTGCCAAGGTGGTCACCGGCTTGAGAAACAGAAGACAGGTTCTGGGAAGACTCAGGAGACAGAAGAACAGAGAAAGAGGTAGAGCTCAGGTTAGTGTGACACTTCTTCCCATGACACACTGCAATCCAGGTCCAGAAGCAAAGGGCAAGTTTAGAGGTACCACAGCATAATCCACAGGCTTGTGGTTCTGCTTACCTTGACTGTAGGAGAACTGCAGTAAATCAAGATGAGAGGGTATGAAATCTTCCATGGCAGAAATCCGCCCTGGCTTTGTGGCAATGTCAAGGACACACTGCTGTCTGCACTTTAAAACCTGAATATAATGGGCTGCAAGACAGAAGAGCGAGAAAGGCAGTAGCTCACACTCCTTCCAGACAGGAGCACTGAGAAATGGGACGCCTCCAGTATGGAGCCTTCCAACTCAACCTTCAGTGCCTCTAACACTACCTGCAATAGCTTCATACAGGCCAGGTTGCATGTCCTCCTCCTCCTCCTCCTCCTCATCCTCCCAAGGCCCTTCACACAGGGCACGACACTCTTCCAGTGCTGACACCGCCTCTGTGAGTGACTCTTCCAGCCTGGCTGCAGCCTGTGGATATTCATCTGCATTGTAGTGCTGCATCCCAGCCTCATATGCTTCCTGCAGAGGACAGATACAGGTCCCTCATCAGTGTGGGTGACATCAAAGGACACTCTGAGACGTAGGAGTCACTTACAGGGTAATGCTGACATCTAGGGGCCTGCCTGATCACGCACAACCCACCAGACAGTGACAGCAAATCTGGACTGAAGTCAAATACGCTTCTCCAAGGCCCTGCAGCCTGCTGTAATTGTCACCATTGTCTCTGTGTCACACTTGCAATGGTTTGTCTACACCTTGAAGAGAAGGATTCAGGGAGACCTTCTTGCAGCTTTTCAAACATAAAGGGGGCTTACAAGAAAGACCGAGTAAGGCTTCTGACCAAGGCCTGTAGTGGCAGGACAAGGGGTAATGTTTTTTGAAGTGAAAGACAGATTTAGATTGGAGAAAAAGAAAGTATTTGTTATGATAAGGGTGGTGAGACAGTGGAGATGGTTGCCTGGAGAGGTTATGGATAACCCATCCCTCAAAGTGTTCAAGACCAGGTTGGGAGGGGCTTTGAGCACCTGATCCAGTGGGAGGTGTTCCTGTCCATGGCAAGAGGGGTAGAATTGGATGATCTTTCAGGTGCCTTCTGACCCAAACCATTCTGTGAACCTATGATGATTGGTAAAGGTCCCTTGCAGCTGGAACCATTCTGTGCAGGGANAGGGGGCTTACAAGAAAGACCGAGTAAGGCTTCTGACCAAGGCCTGTAGTGGCAGGACAAGGGGTAATGTTTTTTGAAGTGAAAGACAGATTTAGATTGGAGAAAAAGAAAGTATTTGTTATGATAAGGGTGGTGAGACAGTGGAGATGGTTGCCTGGAGAGGTTATGGATAACCCATCCCTCAAAGTGTTCAAGGCCAGGTTGGGAGGGGCTTTGAGCACCTGATCCAGTGGGAGGTGTTCCTGTCCATGGCAAGAGGGGTAGAATTGGATGATCTTTCAGGTGCCTTCTGACCCAAACCATTCTGTGAACCTATGATGATTGGTAAAGGTCCCTTGCAGCCTGAACCATTCTGTGTAGGGGGAACCTGTCTCAGTCATGGTCTTTGCACAGGAAGAGATTGAGGTCCCAAACTGGTCCCTAGGATGAGATAAGAGCTGCCGACACTTGTCTCTGTAATGAACCCTCACCCAGTGTGGAATGGCCTCCAGGTCACGGAAGTTGTGTGACTTCACCCCTGACATACGTCGGTACTTCTCAATGTCCTCCCGCATTTGGAGGTGCTGGGGATTGGCAACGAAGAAAGTGTGAGCAGCAGAGACAGCCTGATCCAGCTTCTTTAGCTGTGGAAAGAAAGGAAGCAGAGCCTGTTATGCCCCTTTCTCTTTCACACCCACTACACCCCTCAACCCTGCTGCTCCCTGGATTCATGGAATGGTTTGGATTGGAAGAAACATCTTTACAGGTCATCTAGTCCAACCCCCCTGCAGGGAGCAGGGACACCTTCCACTGGGTCGGGTAGCTTAGAGCCCCATCCAACCTGAATTTGAATGTTTCCAGGAATGGGGTATCTACAATCTCTCTGGGCAACCTGCTCTAGTATTTCACCACCCTNCCGACACTTGTCTCTGTAATGAACCCTCACCCAGTGTGGAATGGCCTCCAGGTCACGGAAGTTGTGTGACTTCACCCCTGACATACGTCGGTACTTCTCAATGTCCTCCCGCATTTGGAGGTGCTGGGGATTGGCAACGAAGAAAGTGTGAGCAGCAGAGACAGCCTGATCCAGCTTCTTTAGCTGTGGAAAGAAAGGAAGCAGAGCCTGTTATGCCCCTTTCTCTTTCACACCCACTACACCCCTCAACCCTGCTGCTCCCTGGATTCATGGAATGGTTTGGATTGGAAGAAACATCTTTACAGGTCATCTAGTCCAACCCCCCTGCAGGGAGCAGGGACACCTTCCACTGGGTCAGGTAGCTTAGAGCCCCATCCAACCTGAATTTGAATGTTTCCAGGAATGGGGTATCTACAATCTCTCTGGGCAACCTGCTCTAGTATTTCATCACACTCATTGTAAAAAATGTCTTCCTTTTATGCAGTTTAAATCTAGCCAGCCTCAGTTTAAAACCACCACTCCTCGTCCTGTCATAACAGACCTTGCTGAAAAGCCCCTCCCCAGCTTTCCTGTAGCCCCTTTCAGTACTGGAATCTGCTATAAGGTCTCCCCAGAGCTTTCTCTTATCCGGGCTCAACAGCCCCAGCTCCCTCAGCTTGTCCTCGTAGGAGGAGCTCTGATGATGCCTTGTTCAGCAGACTGATGGGCCTCAGCCGGCTCCCAAGGCAAACTGGCAGTTCAGGCACAGGACAGAAGCAGGAGGAGCAACTGCACGCACTGGGATATAGACCGAGGCTTTTCCAAAATTAATGTAGTTCTGCATGCACAAGTGCATCCACCATCCCTCTGGGCAACCTGTGCAAGTGACTCACCACCCTCATCGTGAAGAAATTCCTCCTTATGCCTAGTCTAAATTTGCCCCCCTCCTGTTTTTACACATTCCTCATCATACTATCAGTACATGCCTTTGTAAACAGTCCCTCTCCAGCTTTTCCTGTAGGCCCTTCAGGTACTGGAAGGTCGCTATAAGGTCTCCTCGGGGCCTTCTCTTCTCCAGCCTGAACAACCCCAACCCTCTCAGCCTGTCCCCGCATGAGAGGTGCTCCAGCCCTGGGATCATCCTTGTAGCCCTCCTCTGGACCCATTCCAACAGCTCTGCGTCCTTCTCATGCTGAGAATTCCAGAGCCGGACACAACACTCCAGAGCATTCCCCACAAGAGAGCAACAGCGGGGCAGAATCACCTCCCATGACCTGCTGGACAGACTTCTTTCGACGCAGCCCAGGGCCGCGGTCGGTTTCTGTGCTCGCCCCTGCAGCTTCTCACCCCCCAGGCCCCCCTCCCCCGCCGGGGCGCACCTGGAAGAAGGCGACCTGCAGGTAGTTGTAGGGCTCCCTCCTGTCGAAGGCGGCCCGCACGGCGCGGCTGGCGCGGTGGGCGCCGGGGGGGGACCCCAGGCGGTCGCCGAGGCAGCGCTGCAGGCAGAGGGCGCGGCGCAGCGCGGGGCCGAACAGCGCCGCCTCCCATCCCTCCTCCTCCTCCTCCTCCTCCTCCTCCCCGGTGCCGGGGCCGGTGCGCGCCGGGGGGAAGGCGTCGCGCCTCTGGCAGCGGCGGCGGCAGCGG
>WAAB01025589.1:0-38471 GCA_013389865.1 Piaya cayana | reverse complement strand
GGCGGGAGGGACCCGCCGGGGGGCGGGGCGGCGCGGGGCGGCCTCGGCGGTTGAGGGACAGCCCCGCGCCGCAGCCCCCGAGGCCGCGGATCGGCCCTCCCGAACCGGTGGTTCAGCCCCGCGCCCCGCGTCTCAGTCCCACACCCAACATCTCAGCCGCCGGCCCCGCATCTCGGTCCCTGTCCCCCACATCTCAGCCCCCATCACCCGCATCTCAGCCCCTGACCCATGTGGCTCAGCCCCCGATCTCACATCTCAGCCCCCATCGCCCACATCGCAGACACTGACCCATGTGGATCCGCCCCCGATCCCACGTCGTCTCAGCCCCTGACCCCACATCTCAGTCCCCACCTCCCACATCTCAGTCCCCACCTCCCACATCTTAGCCCCTGATCCATATAGCTCAGCCCCCGATCCCACATCTCAGCCCCTAACCCCACATCTCAGCCCCCAGCCCCACATCGTAGCCCTTGTCCCCATGACTCTGTCTCCAACCCCATGGCTCAGCCCCCATCTGCACATCCTGGCCACCATCCTCGGTTCTCACCCCCTCAACCAAACATTTCAGCCCCCATCCTACACATCTCAGTCCCTGGTCCCGTATCTCAGCCCCCAGCCCCATGTTACAGGCCTTGTCCCCATGTCTTGGTCTCCAGTCCCATGGCTCATCCCTCTTCTGTGCATCTTGGCCACCGTTCTCAGTTTTCACTCCCTGGACCCCACATCTGAGCCCCTGAGCCCCACATCTCAGCCCCCATCCTACACATCTCAACCCTTGACCTGTAAAGCTCAGCCCTTGTCCCCATGGCTCAGCCCCCATCTCCATGTCCCAACTGCCATCCTCGCCTCTCACCCTCATGTTTAAGCCCCTGTCCCAATGACTCAGCTTCTGACACCCATGGCTCAGCCCTGGACCCCACATCTCAGCCCTGACCCCACATCTCAGCCTCTGTTCCCCATGGCTCAGCTCCTGACCCCACATCTCAGCCCCTGTACCCCACAGTTCAGCCCCTGACCCTCATGGCTCAGCTCCGACCTCACAGCTCAGACACCATCCACTATGGTTCAGCCCCTGACCCCACAGCTCAGGTCCAAGCCCACATGTCTCAGCTCCCATCCCCTCCATATCTCCAGTCAGCTGAGACCTGCACAGTTGGACTCGATAACCAGTCAGCTGAGACCTGCACAGTTGGACTCGATAATCTCAAAGGTCTTTTCTGACAAATGATTCTGTGATTCTGATGCCACTCCTTGAGTGCCTATGCCAGCCTGGTGATGGTCCTGCAAGAGCCAGCAGAGCCCTGGCACCTCTTTGTCTGACACGGTCCTTTGCCCAGGTGTCTGTGGAGGGTCTCCCAGCACTAATGCTCCCTTTGGTTCAGGACACCCAGACACCTCCAATAGGATGTCTCATAAGAGGTTATGGTTAGCCTCTCAGAATCCCCGCCAGGGACAAAGCACACTTTGACAGTCCAAGGCCAAGTGCAAGGTCCTGCACCCGGGTCCTACACCAAGCACAAATGCAGGCTGAGCATTTGGGACCAACCCTGAGAAGAAGGATTTGGAAGTGCTGGTGGACGGCGCTGGCAAATTGTGCTTGGAGTCAGAAAGCCAACTGTGATCTGGGCTGCATCAAAAGCAGAGTGACCGGCGGGGTAAGGGAGGGGATTCTGCTTCTCTGCTCTGCTCTAGTGAGACCTCACCTGGAGTCCCACATTCATTTCTGGAGTCCTCAGTACAGGAAGGATTTGGACCTGTTGGATCGAGCCCAGAGGAGGCCATTAAGGTGATTGGAGGGCTGGAGCACCTCCTGTACACTGGCAGGCTGACAGAGCTGCACTTGTTTAACCTGGAGATGAGTGGACTCCATGGAGACCTTATAGCATCCTCACAGTACTGAAAGGGGTTACAGGAAAGTTGGGTGGAGCTCTGTAACAGGGAGTGCAGGGATAGAATGAAGAGGAATAGTTTTAGGCTGAAAGAGGAGAGATTTAGACAAGATCTTAGGAAGAAATGTTTTCCCCTGAGAGTGGTGAGGCCCTGGCACAGGTTGCCCAGGGAAGTCGTGGCTGCCCCATCCCTGGAGGTGTTCAAGGCCAGGCTGCACAAGGCTTTGAGCAACCTGATCTAGTGGGAGGTGTCCCTGTCCATGGCAGTGGGGTTGGAACTGAAGTGATCTTTAAGGTCTCTTCCAACCCAACCATTCTATGATTCTGTATTCTATGATTCTATAGACCAAGTCTGAACACATGGAAAAGTGTTTTGGAGGTGAAAGGACACCCTTCCCCACAGCCCCTCCAATGCAGCCAAACCTTTGCCCATGGCTGGAACTCTGGGCAGAAGAAGATCCACCTCCCATATGCTACCTGTCTACCTCCCATCTAAGAGTTCTGCATGGGATGGGAGCCTGGTCTGACCCTCACCACTGCTAGTTTTGATGGCGTGGACAGGTGGGAGCCTTCCTCATGTAAGGTTCCCTCAACTTTTCTGTTTGGGTGAGAAGTTTGAGCCATTGTCTTCCATGCAAAGTCTGGACGGGAATAAACAGTTTACATCACTGAAATGAGATGTTGTGGGTCTTTTTAAAGATAGTTTAATTGCTTTCAGCCCTGGGGTTATCTCAAAGCAATATCGTTTGCTAAGCAATAATAGAAGGCACAGAGGCTGCTCCTGCTTAGCTGTAGGCAGCCCAAGTCTCCCCTGAAAAGGACAGTAAAACTTTTCACCCCGTCTCCCATGACAACTTCTCTAGGGGCTTTCTTCTCTTCCCTGGGCTGCTAAGCATCAACTGCCCTCCTGACGTACAGACAAGAAAGGGATGGAGAGGGAGGAAAGGAGCCTTGTATGTTCCACATTTCCCTTCCAGAAGCCTGCAAAGCTTCATCAAACATTGGGGCCAGTCATTTTGTTTCTATGGAAACAAAATTATTACTAATATATTATTTAAAAAACAGACACACGATTGACACTCCAAATATAGAATTTTAATACCATTCTGTGCCTGCCTTGTCTGCTAGGGCAGAGCGGATGCGAGGGTGGAGTTCACAAAGGGAAGAGACTGGCAAGGGTGCCAAGTGGCGGTGGCAGCGGTGGGTGTGTTTGTAACCTGAGAGCAGGCATAGGCTGTCCTTCATGCTCCCTTCTGTGGGTCTGTCCCACTTCTTTCCCCCCCACCAGTGTGTGGGGTGCCATGTTTCCTGCCTGCTGGCGAGAAAGATGAGAATGGAAATTAATGATTGGGTCCCAGGACAAAGGGAACACTTGGAGTTTTATTTAAAAATCATGATGGCACTGAATGTTTTTGATGCTGTCTCTCATAGTTTGGGGTCCTGGAAGGTCTGTGACTCGCAGGCCTCAAGGGTCCTTTCACACGGCATCTGCTCTCCATCCTGCAGATGCCAGGGTTCGTTGCCAGCCAAGGAGCAGCGCCGTGGCCGATCAGTGTTCTCCTCCTCTCTGCTGCCGAGGGAGAGGCGGCGATCACGGCGTGATGCAAGTGGGAGACGGGAGTGCCGTGGGCTGCAGGCTGGGGTGGGTTGTGGTGTCTCGTCAATGAACGTGGTGATCTCATCTCGGAAGAAGCAGGCGCTGGAGCTGGAGCCCCTGGGCATCAGCCCCCCCTCTAAAAACTGCCGTAGGGTCGTCAGCTCATCTTCTGGGGGCCGCCGGCGGTGCTGGTAGTCATGCAGGTGAGGAGGCAAGAAGCCAGGGCCTCCAAGTCTGCGGGGTGTGGAAATGCGGATGTCATCAGATGAAGACCACTTGTGTAGGAAGGATGGAGCGGAGCGGTGGGCGGAGAAAATGTTAGTCTCATCGTGTGACATTCTCCGGGAGATAGGGACCTGGAAAACAGAGAAGGAGGCAGGTGATAGAAGACTTGAAGAGACAGAACAGGAGGAGAGTAGCTGAGGCTTTCTCAGAGAAGAGAGTCAAGAGGACACACAGGCGTGGGAGACTTGACAGAGAAGAAAGTGGGCTTGTGGGGCTGCCCCTGCGAGCTCTCAGCTCACCTGCAGGTAGTGCACGTTGTCCTGGGGCAACAACATGTGGTGCATGGGTAGCAGCTTGATGTCCCGGGAGTCCCGCTTCACAGCTGCTGCACCATTCGCATCAAATCTCACTTTGCAGATCCTGCCATCACCAAAATCATCACACACCCCATCTGTTGGCAAAGGGGAGAATGGCAGTCAACACTTGTCAGCCAGAAAAGCAGTGTTATCAGGGCACCTGAACACCATCCATCACTTGTTTGACTTCTGCCCTACTTGTAGCTCACCTCTGAACACAGACCTCCTCTTTCAGCTCGCAGCAGCCCTAAAGCACCCAGAGACTGCCCTGTTTGTTCTGTCTTGCTTTTGAATTGCTCACTGCCAGAACTTGGACCTTTGGATCAGCAAGTTGGGCTGAGGCCCAGCTTTTACTTCCATTGTGGTTTGGCAGCTGCACACATCATCTCTACTCTTGCATCTACAGCAAAGGATGTTGCACTAATTTTTCCTGGATGCCAGTGAGTCCTAAGGCAGCAAGTGAGTGGCAGAGCCTTCTCCAGAATAAATTTTCCCGTGCTTGCTCACTCCAGGCTACAACATGAATCCCACCTGGCCACCCACACCATCACTCCTAGTGCCATCAGGTCTTTTCCCAAGGCAGTCCCCTCTTTCCTCTGCAGTATTTTTCTGGAGAGAAGTTGGTGAAGAAAGGTGATGGTGGGGTGGTGAGGAGCTTACCATCATCTCCGTCTTCCTCAGACATGATAGCCACACACTGCTCCCACACAGTGCGGAGATCTGCTCGGTAGCGCTCACAGGACCAGATGAAGGAGGGGAGCAGCAAGGTCTGCACCATGGAGCACCACAGCACAGCCAGGACCATCCAAGTTGGGGCTGTATCATAGCGCAGGCTAAAAAAGCTCACAACCTTTGAGGTATGGGAGAGAAAAAATGCCAAGAAAGAAGACAGAAGTGTTGATTAAGTCTGAATGATATCAGTCAGTTCTGCAGTAGAATGTAATCTGTCTACAAAAGCATATAGTGATAGGACCAGGGGGAATGGTTATATATTGGAGAGGGGCAGATTTAAACTAGACATAAAGAGGAAATTCTTCACAATGAGGGTGTTGAGGCACTGGCACAGGTTGCCCAGGGAAGCTATGGATGCCCCATCCCTGGAATTGTTCAAGGCCAGCAGCCTTGCCTGGTGGGAGGTGTCCCTGCCCATGGCAGGGGTGTTGGAACTGGATGATCATCAAAGTATCCAGGTCCCTTCCAACTCAAACCATTCTATGATTCTATGATTCATCCATTCATCAGCCAGTGCCCCTCTGAAAAACTGCTCCTGGGGTGCTGCCCCAGGTTTGCTGGGCCATATTCCAAGCTGTGTGATCTCTAATATGAGACCTGGTGTTAGCATGCATTCTTTCCCATGCTCGTTATGAGCTGAAGCTAAACAGGTGCTAAGAAAGGACACAGCCACTGGGAAAACAAAATGGTTCCCTTTGAAAACTTCCCCAGCTCTCCAGTTTTGCAGACAATCAACCAGCCAACCAAAACCTGAATGCTGACTACGACCATACAAGCAGAAGGAAAAAGAAAACTGTTTACAACAACTTTTAAAACTGGTGTATCTGTTCTCCAGGAGCAATCTGGAGAAATAGAAATCTCATTGTTTTCATGGAGACAGATTCCCCTGTAAGCTTGCAGAATACTTTCCTCTCCTCTTAGCCACTTAAAAATTTCACAGTGGTTTTAGCTGTGCAGGGTATATTCCCCAGGTTTAGATTTGACTTAAGAAAATGTTACTGCAGAAGGATGAGAGAATTACTGCAATCTTTTAAAAACAGACCCTCAGAATAACACAAATTCAGAAGCGTCAACTCTGTGGCTGGTGGACAGAAGACAGAGTTTCTTCTCTAAAACTTCAGAGAAACAGAAATCTAGTTTAACTGTAGACTCTGAAGGGAAAGGGAGAACTCGCTTCTTACCAAGATAGGCACCCCAGTGAGTGTGTCATACAGGAAGACAATAGCACTGATGAGGTTGGTCATCTGCAAGGAGGTCTTGGCTGACTCGGAGCCATCCAGCGAAGACCTCCTTTTGCCTCGTACATCCTCCACTACAATGGCCGGCACATTGAAAGTGGTGTGTGCTGATGAAGAGCAGGATGAAGCTTCCTCTGCCCTCTGATGGCGGCACCGCCGGCGTCTTCTGTGTGCCCACAGGGTCTGGTAGAAAGTGATACCCACACACACCAAGCCCATGACGATGCCTCCAAGCAGCAAGAGGCTAAAGCAGACCCCGAAGCCCAACCCTATCTTGCTGACAATGAACTGGCAGCCACGGGCATAGTAGCGCTCGCCATTGTTGTGCCAGCCAATGGAGGGCAGGGTAGAGAGGATGAATGACACCATCCAGATACCCATGACAGCGTGCAGAGCCTGCTTCTTGGCATTGCTCAGCCGGTAGTTGACTGGCCATCTCACCATCCACATGCGGTGGTAGGAGAGGGAGGCTACAGTGAAGCAGGTCGCCAGTGCCAGGGTGTAGTATGTGGAGACAAAGACCTTGCAGATGCTTTCATTCCAGTCGTAGTCGGAGGACTCACGCCGCAGCTGAACCACAGCATAGGTGGTGAGGGGTACTGCTGCCATAAGTATGTGGGTCCCAGCAAGGAAGCATAGCAGCAGCTCCAGAGGCTTGTGTTTCTGTTGTTTGGCTGTGATGCTGAGGATAATCCAAGAATTGGCCAACAGGGCTAACATCCCACATGCCAGCCACCACAGTGAATTGTTGTGCAAAGTGGACTCTGACTCAGAGTCCCCCATGCTGCCACCCCTGCTAGGTTGCACCCTGTCCCTGCTGCTGCGATTTTGTGAGAGAGTGAGCAGGGCTCCACACTGGGGGAGCCACGTCCCTCCTCATCTACTGCTTCTGCGATGAAAGGTGTATGCAGGCTGGAGGGGTTGTTCAAGGCATTGCCATGAGGTGCTAGGCAGAACAGCAGTCAACTCTGTCTCACTTTAAAGTCCTCTCTTTCCCTTGTTTGCTTATATTTCTTTCCCTTGTTCTAACTATTCCACCTGCTTTTCCCCTTGCCTTCTTTCCTTCTCCTTCTTCCACCTTCTCTCTCTCTGTTTCTCATGAACACTTGCCAGTGCTTCTTCCCTCTCTTTCTGAGGATCACCTTTTTTTCCCCTCCCCATCTATTTTATCCCCCTCCTCTGCTCTTCCCCCAAATAAAAAGCTCTCCTTACTTCATGTGCCCACCGGGCACTTTCTGTCTCAGGGACCACGTTCTGCTGGGACTGGTGATGGCCACACGCAAACAGAGACTCCAAAGAGTTTGGTAATAGCAGGTGCCTGCTGCCCAGCGTTCTGCTGAACAAGGAGCAAGCCAAGAGTTTCAGAGAAGATGGGAGGCAGGACAAAGGTCCCACAGAAGTGGTGAGGATGGCACATGTGTGTAACCCCCTTCTCACCAAATGCCACGCTCGTGGCCAGGTAGAGGATTCTGCCAAGGCTGTCAGAGAGCCATCAGCGGAGTGTGAAGGGTGACAAGATTCAGAGGATTCCCTATCCAAGACCTCACGGCACCCTCACTGTAGTGTCCTTTTTGCTGTCCTCCAGGGTGCAGATGGTTCTTTCAAGCTTCCCTGCACGACGCAGGGCAGAGCTGGTAAACAATAAAGAGATGGCAGGGAGGGGAAGATCCTTTTCAAAGGTTCCCTTGGAGATTCAGGGCACAAGGTTCACTGTAGAAGAGAGAAAAAAGAAAAAGTAATTTAAGATCATTCTATCTCCCTGGATCTCTCTTTCTCCTTGCCCACACAAATACCTGGTCACGATTAGGCAAAGCACTCCCTGTGTCCTTCAGGGAACAGAAGAGCCAAATTTGCACTAGTTCTTACATATCTCAGGCTGGGGTCTGGCCCCAGCAACTCTTTCCAGTGCTGCTGAGACACCCTGTGTTCACCAGTCTGAGGCTCCCACCCAAAGTGTTACTAATGTAATTTCTGTAATAGAAGGCCCAATTCACGTCACTCTTTGCCATTCGGGTCCTGCCCTCCCCATGCACCCATTCCTATCCCTTGCTCCTGCCTCACAGCTTCCACAGCTCCACCAGTCTTTGGACGTCAGCTTTTCTCTACCAGCGCTCTGGTACAGTCCCATCCCATCCAGGGGTGCATGCAACCACTCCACAGTCTCAGAACACATGTCTTAGCCACACACTTCACCCACCTAGCATGCTTCTGCTAGAGCAGCTCTGGTCTCCAGGCACCCCACTGTTAGAAACCCAGAAAATGAGACCCACTAACCTAGTCCTGAGACTGTCCACCTCAGTCCTACCAGCTCAGACCTCCTCTCCTGTCTCCATCCACAGGGGACACCCAAGCAGTATATTCCAGGAAGATATAAGCCTGCTCTGAGCCTTGACTGGAGCAGATGTATACTTATCTTTCGGTGGATAGATCAGTACTCCCCAAATCTGAGCTAGTGGCTCGGCTCCCACTCCTCCCCTTCCTTCTGTTTCTCTGTATTTTCTCACGCTCTGTAACCACCTGAGGCTTTGCCTCCTTTCCTCCCTGCTTGAAGCAGCTTGCCATAACCGGATTGGTGATGCTCCCATTCCGCGCTGGTTCATCTTTCCCCCCCAGTGCCATCACTCTTGCAGTTAGGCCTGCTGCCTCTGGAGATGGTTCTGAAGCTCGCTGGCCCCGATAATCCCAGGGGAACCGATTTCCTTGCAGCACCTCCTTGGTCTACCCTCCCCACCCAGTATGTTCTGCTGGCCCACCGCTGCTCCCTTGGTGAGGCAGGAACCCCCCTGGCTTTGGGGCCCCATCCTGCTCCCCTCCCACTCCTGGAGCTGCTGCAGGATGGCCAGCTCGGGGACAACCACCCACCTCTGGCCCTGCTGCACGGCCAGAGCCCACATCCACCCCATTGTGCATCCCAGTGGGGTGAGTTCTGGGACTGGGGACCCAGCTTGGGGGGCGGTGGGGGTGGGGGGCAAGGGCAGCGACACGACCCAGAATAAATGCAAGAGGGAGAGGGGACACTCAGGGTGCAGTGATGCCCCAGGGTGCGGTGATGCCCCAGGATGCGGGAGACAGGGGTAGGTGGGGAGGTGTGTGGTGATGCCCCAGGATGCAGGGGGGGGGTGCAGTGATGTCCCAGGAAGCAAGGGGTTCGGTGATGCCCCGGGGTGCAGTGATGCCTCGGGATGCGGGAGGTGCTGTGATGCCCTGGGATGCGGCGGGGGGTGGTGGTGTGCAGTGATGCCCACGGATGCGGGGTGTGCGGTGATGCTTCGGGGTGCAGTGATGCACCAGGATGCAGGGGGGAGGCAATGATACCCCGGTATGCGGGAGGGTGCGGTGATATCCCGGGATGCAGGGAGGTGCGGTGATGCCCCGGGATGCAGGGAGGGGGCAGTGATGCCCAGGGATGCAGGGTGTGCGGTGATGCCCCGGGATGCGAGTGATACCCCGGGATGCGGGGGGGTGCGGTGATGCCCTGGGATGCAGGGGGGGGTGAGGAGATGTCCCGGGATGCGGGAGGAGCGGTGATGCTCGGGGAGCGGCGGCTGCGGCGCTGCCCCCCCACCTCCTCCCGTCTCCCTTCGCCCCGCATCNCGGGACGGGCAGCCGAGGGGCGGGACGGCCGGGAGGCCGAGGGAGCCGCCCCGGCACCGCCCGGCGGCCGCGGGGAACGCGCAGCGCCCGGACCGGGGCTCGGCCGGGGATGGTGCGCGTCCCCGCTGCCCCTTGGGCGTCCCTGCTGCCCCTCGTCTGCATCCTTGCTGCCCCCTGTGCATCCCTCCTGCCCCTCCTGCATCCCTGCTGCCCCTCATCTGCATCCCTGCTGCCCCTCACGTATCTCTGATGCCCCTTCACGCATCTTGCTGACTCTAGTGTGCACCCCTGCTGCCTCTTGCACGTCCCTGCTGCCCCTTGCTCGCAACCTGGTTGCTGTTTGCACACCGCTGCTGCCTCTAGTGTGCATCCCTGCTGTCCCTTGCACATTCCTGTTGCCCTTGTGTGCTTCCCTGCTGCCCCCTGTGCTTCCCTGTTGCTCCTTGTGCAACACTGCTGCCACTCATCTGCGTCCCTGCTGCCCCTCGCACATCCCTTCTGCCCCTCATCTGCATCCCTGCTGTCCCTTGCACATCGCTGATGCTGCTCACGTGCATCTCTGCTGCCCCTCGTGTGCATCCCTACTGCCCCTTGTGCATCCCTGTGGCCTCTCATCTGCACCCCTGCTGCCTCTTGCACATCCCTGCTGCCCCTTGCTTGCAACCTGGTTGCCATTTGCACATCCCCACTGCCCCTCCTGCATCCCTGATGCCCCTCATGCATACCTGCAGCACCTCTCACTCATCTTTGCTGCCCCTCGTGCGCATTTCTCCTGCCCCTCACCCATCCCTGCTAACCCTCTTGCACATTCCTGCTGCCCCTTGTGTGCATTTCTGTTGCCCCTCTTGCATCCCTGCTGCCCCTCACGCACATCCCTCCTGCATCTCACACACATCCCTCCTGCCCCTTGCACATCCCTGCCGTTCCTCATGCCCATCCCTGTTGCCCCTTGCACCCATCCCTGCTGCTCCATGGGACAAGCTGAGCCTCCTGTGGGAATGCAAGCTGCAGGACAGGAGGTCAGGTTGGACCTGATGGAGTTGGTGTCCCTGCTCACTGCAGGGAGGTTGACTAGATGACCGTCCAACCCAATCCATTCCTGATTCTAAGAGAGTGCCGGGTTCCTGTTCCCACAGGAGGTGGCATCAGGAGGATGGATGTTGGCATAGAAAGGCAAAGAGATGACAGAAGGACCTGCAATGGATGCTTGGAGAGCAGGGGTACCAGGAAGCTTCCCTGGGCTGGGTCTATTTACTCAGCGGCTGTGATGGTTTCTTCCATTGGATCAATTCCAGCAGAGTGGTCCCACAAACACAGAAAGGGGAAGAGAAAGTAGGAGCCAGAGTGGGAGTAGTACTCAGAGGAATGGGATGGTCATATCAGAAGGGCAGAGGTCCTCTTCCATCTGCATCACTTCAGTGAGGGCAATCCTGGCTAGGAAGTCTTCACCAGGCAACGGACACCTCAGTTTCCTCAGTCACTGTCATGCTGCTGAAGTGAGGGCACCAGCAATATCCTTCTGGTTCCTTTTAGGAACACGTCTACCAAAATCTCTGTACTCCTTTCCCTAGCTACTTTAGCACCTCAGTTTATATCAGGAGAACACGAGCAACTTAGCTAAGAGGACCTGCAAGATAAGTGGCAAACAGGGACTGAGGACCAATGAGAATTCAGCTCTGCTTTGAGCTGTGGTTAGTCTGAAGAAAGCCCCCAGACATTTACAGCACGACCACTAAGTCCTCAGCATCAGCTGTTTTCTTCTACAGATCTCCTTCTGTGTCACCCCGTTTGCTAAAATGGACCTGACCCTACGGATCCAAGATCTGCTCAGTTTTGTCACCCCCTTTGAGAGAGCAGATTTCATATGTAATTCTAAATAGTGTCTGAAGTGATTCCGAGTGCCTTGGATATGAAGGAATTTCATCTGAGGTTTGTATGGTCAGCAGAAGGAGAGACTCCTGAGTAAGAAAGCTGAAAGTTCTGGTGCTCCTCAGGCCAGGACCTCCAGCAAAGAGAGTTTCAGAGATATACCAGAGATCATCTCTGAGACAAGACCTGTTTGCATTGCAAATGGGGCCTCTTTTAGAGACAGTGAGCAGAACAAGGAGCCACTAGAACAGATCAGGCTCTGCATCAGGTAGATGATAGAAGATACTTTAGAGGAAGGCAGATGGCAACAACGCTGCTGTGCTCTGGCTATTGTCCGGCATGCAGGAATTGCTGTGGTGGAAACAGCCCTGGAGACGTCCGATTTAGTGGTCACTCCAGTCATGGTGTGTGTCGGAGACATAAGAAGAGACAATAATGTACCCCCCAGTCATTTCTTTTCAAATCCTGTCATTTGCGAGAGGTTTGTGCTTTCAAGTGAGGTGGTCTCTATCCACAAACGTAAACATTTATGCAGCTCCAATTGTGTCATTTGTATGAATTACTTAGCGTGATAGCTTCCACATTACCATCCTCTTCTGATTCAGAAGTTGAGTCTCCTTAGTGTGAGTTGTTAGCCTGCCTGCGTGGGTGAATAAATCCTCTTGTTATCTCGGGGAAACAGTGAACCAAGCTTCTGGCACATTCTGTGCCGCCTGCCTGCCCCAGCTGTGCTCAGGCAGGGCCATCCTGCAGCCTGGTATCCGATCACGGCTTGCGCTACACTTGACTGAGTTTGGTGAGCAGAGCTGGATGGGGACAGGTGCTCCCATCTTGAGGAGGCTTCTTCTATTTGCAAATGTGGCAGCTGAGTTCTTAGTTTGAATGAAAGCACAAAACTGAAGATTTACTGTGAAGCAGAATGAAGAAGAGCGTTCACCCTAGGGCTGTCGTACTCCCAAGCAGATGCTTGTCCCTCCGACCATCTCATCTAAATGGATTTTAAAGACTCTGTTTATTTGCCTAGGATTTCCAGACACCTGGTTTCATTGGTTTTGATAAGCAGCGGGTCACAACTGCATACGTTCTGTATTTTGACAGTGCACATGCAAAAGAAGAGCAAGTGCTCAGATCTGGAAATCCTGAAGCCCCATGTTGCAAGGTTCCTTGTGTACCTAGGAAGTCCAGGCTAGACATGAGACCTCCTCCCCCAAGACTTATCTCCTAGAAGACCTTACAGATCTGGGAGCTATTTTAAATTCTTACAGAGCCAGGCTGGACTACGGTGTTCTGCTGTCTAAAGGCTCAGTAGCTCACTAGACTATCCCAAGGCACCCCAGGCCCCAGGTTACAATGTCAGGGTAAGAATTATTTTCTGGAAAAGTTTGTTGCATAAAGATCAGTTATTTCTGGGCAGCAGCTCTGCAGGTCCAGGGAAATGCTCTTCCTAGATTCTTAAAGGAACAGAGCTCGTTAACCAGGAAACGAACACCAGAATCGTAAAAGCAAAATCATTAATAAAATAGCCAAATTGACTTCACAGGGCTCTGGCAGTTACTGAGGATGCTTATTCAGGACTCTGATAATGACCATGGGAAGTCTCACACTTTTCTCCTGAATTGAATATGCAATTAAATCCACCCTTAGAGCCCCGATATACGGCTTACACAGCCTCTCGTGAGGCTGTGTGCTTGCAAGCAGGTTTCCTGGCATCCTTCCTGGCTCTTTGAGCAGGGTGTGGTTAATGGCTAACAAGAATCCAGCCAAGCAGATACGCTGGCATATTCCCTCAGAAAAGACAGTGACTGCAATGTCCATTTGTCATATCCAAGCCTTGGTTCTATTTCTAGCATTGTACAAAAAGGTTTAGTGAGATAATTCATCTGTAAATTGGGCAAGTGATAATAGCTCACACCAGGGGATGGACGACCCGCGCTGGTCATGAGCTGCACAGAAATATTAAGGGCTTGCAGTGTAAAAACTGGGATTTGAACTTGTGGATGCTTGTTGGCAGCAAAATGTTTTTTCCTTACACAGCTGTGCACCTTCTACAAGATTTTCTCCCTCTGTGACATACATAAATATTTGTATATTAAATTTTCCTTGAGAAAAGGAAGTACCAGGCTAGACCTGTCAAATACATGGTTTTTATGAAGCTGCATGCTGTTTAACAGGTGTATGCATCTTCCAGCTCCCCCCCACCCCTGTGCTCACCCGATGTGATGCTTTGTGTATTCTTCTCTTCTGTATATTACTGGCCCCCTTTTCATCCCTCCTGCCACCATGGTCTCACCAATAACCCAGCACAGTGAGTTCCAGGCTGTAAAAGATGTGAAAATGTTGTTTCAGAATTTAATTATGCCACTTTCCAAAATTACTAAGCACTTACTTGTTTGTTCTCATACACAGAAAGGATAATTAGGAGCTCTTGAATCATTAATCTGAGAACCTATGATATCTGGAAGGAGCTGAAATGTTTTCTTTTCTTTGGATTTGTAACACAGAATTGCAATTTTCTTTTTACCACCTGTTCCTCTAGCTTGTTTAGGTATGTCTGAGGTTTCTCAAGACCAGAACTAGGTTTTCTTAATTCAAAAATAGGCTGGGATTTCAGGAGCACTGCTGACATGCTGGATGGAGCTGGCCCCTACCAGGGAAGCTCTCTGGCTCTCCTCATGTTCCAGCTGGTGTGATGGTTTCTCTGGAGTCATGATCCTCACAAAACCATCCAGAGAAGGGCTACAAAGATGATCAGAGGGCTGGAGCACCTCCCATATGAGGGCAGGCTGAGAGAGTTGGGGTTGTTCAATCTGGAGAAGAAAGGCTCCAAGGAGACCTTATGGTGACTTTCCAGTAGCTGAAGGGGCTACGGGAAAGCTGGGGAGGGACTTGTTATAGAGGCATGAAGTGATAGGACAAAGGGCAATGGCTATAAACTGGAGAGGGACAGATTTTGACTAGGTATAAGGAGGAATTTCTTCACTGTGTGAGTGGTGAGGCACTGGCACAGGTTGCCCCAGGGAGCTGCGGATGCCCCATCCCTGGAGGCGTTCAAGGCCAGTTTGGATGGATCGTTGGGCAGCTTGGTCTATGGGGAGGTGTCCCTGCCCATGGCAGATGGGTTGGAAATGGATGATCTTTAAGGTCCTTTCCAGCCCAAACTATTCTGATTCTATGAAAGCCAGTGCCACTGTTACTGCCGTTCATCTCCAGGACCTCACCTCCACCCAGCTGCCTTTGAGCACAGACAAGCTCAGAGGAGGGACTTCCCAGCATCAGAGCCTGAAATAGACACCTTACTACCAGCCAGCTGGTTCTGAAGCATTGAGGAGCTGGGTTTTCTCCTTTCTTCCCTTTTTGATTCCCTGCCAGTGAGTCAGTCTCTGCCACCACCTCTTATTCTGCTGTTTTCTAATTCTCCAAATCTGGAAGCACCTCTAGGGCTTGGCTAAGGTGGCCAAATTAAGAGGAAGAAAGCCAAAGACTTCTTCGGGGGGGATGCTGACATGCATGAGGCAAGGGCTGCCTGCCATGGTTTGGAGGTGTTGCTTGAGTGTGAGCATACTAACAAATCCTGGGATCCCTCCTAGTGAACACAGACTTGGGATACATCCAGACCTGAGCATCTGAAAGGATATTGCATTCCTACTCTACTCTCACCTCTAAGAAGGTCTGATGGAAGCTGCACACTCTCTCTCCGCAGCTGCATTAGGCTGATGAGCCACTCAACGGATACTGAAAACTGTCCTTTTTCCCTCCCCATGAGATAAAAAGAAATTAGAAGCGCACAGCTTCTTCCCTTCTAGGCCTTGGGAGCATGGAAAGAAACACTCAGGGTCATTTGGCTCTGAAGGCTCAGAGATGCGAGTGCTTTGCTGCAGAGCCCGCGGGGAGCATGAGTCACATGGACTGCCTCACAGATCCAGGCTGACAGCATCCACCACATCACCGCCTCGTGTTGCACTCAGAGGGCAGAAATAAACTAGGAAGCAGGAGGGGCATTGGGAGGTATGACCGTGGGCTGGGGTTATTCCAGCCCATGTGTTTCTGGTTCAGCAGAGCTGGGCAGGGCAGCGTGTTCAGCTGCATCCGAGTCCCTTCGTCTGCTGGAGCAAGCAGGTCTGTGGGTCCTGGCAGGAAACCACGCATCTGAGGTGGGTTCAAAGGACTGAAGCACGTGCTTTTTCCTTCTGCGGCCCAGAAACGTCGTGAAAAGTACTACCAGGAAGACCAACACATTAAGGAAAATCAGCACTTCTCAGATTTTTCTCCGCTCTTGCCTTCCATGATGTTTCTGCATCACCGCACAGAGCTCTGGTTGCTGTTGTTGTTTTGTAACTATAGCTGTGTACGCCTTTCCAAGTCCTGCCATTGTCTCAGGGCTACTCTGTCAAGCTGTCACCACATGATAAAATATGTCTGTCATTGTATTTGTTGTTTTGTTGAGTTGTACATCACCATTATTCCATCACATAGTGTAGATATACCCTCATCACACCTGACAAAGGGAGAAGTCCTCAATGCCTCCTGAGAAGAAGGACCAGGACACATGCAACACAGCCTGTAAAGCTCTGTGATGCCACATGGAAGGGACCACACATAAGTGATCTGAGAGGGACACCTGGCTTCTCAGCTGTGTCTTCACTGCCACACAGGAGTGCTGTTACCACAGTGTTACCTGCTACACAAGCTGTGAAGGCAGCTTGTTGTGCTTGAAACTGAGCATGTTCTTGTGTTGCCACAGCCCAGGTCTAGGCAAGATGTTACTGCAGTTCACACCAGACTCCTCAAGTACATCTACACGGACACCTACATTTTGTGCAAGCTTGTTCTTACCCGGTCTGAAACTCCACATTCCTCCTGCCTCAAAGCCCACAGTGAAGATTTCAGTATTGCACTCAGACAGAAGGGAAAGCCCATCCAGGACTCCTTCTGTGGAGGACTCTTCTCTCAGTCAAGGTAGTCTGTGCATCTAGGGAAGAAAGGTCATCACATGAAAATAAACCAACAGGGGAGCTGCCAAAAAAAAAAGAGATTTATGAGGTCGGAGCCAAATGTGGTTTGTAGAATCATAGAACCATAGCACAGTTTGGGTTGGATCATCAGGTTCCAACCCCCCTGCCATGGGCAGGGACACCTCCCACTGGATCAGGCTGCCCAAGGCCCCATCCAACCTGGCCTTGAACACCTCCAGGGATGGGGCAGCCACAGCTTCCCTGGGCAACCTGTGCCAGGGCCTCATCACCCTCATGGTGAAGAAATTCCTCCTTATGGCTCGTCTAAATCTGCCCCTCTCCAGTTTATATACATTCCGCCTCACACTATCACTACAAGCTTTTGTAAACAGTCCCTCTCCAGCTTTCCTGTAGCCCCTTCAGGTACTGGAAGGTCGCTATAAGGTATTTTCAGAGACTTCTCTTCTCCAGGCTGAACAACCTCAACTCTCTCAGCCTGCCCTCATACAGGAGGTGCTTCAACCCTCTGATCATCTTTGTAGCCCTCCTCTGGACCCATTCTAACAACCCCATATCCTTCTTATGTTGAGGATTCCAGAACTGGACAGAGTATTCCAGGTGAGGTCTCACAAGAAAGGAACAGAGAGGCAGAATCCCCTTCCTCACCCTGCTGGCCACACTTTGATGCAGCCCAGGACACGTTTGGCTTTCTGGACTGCAAATGCACATTGCTGGCTCATGTTGAGCTTCTAATCGACCAGCACCCCCAAGTCCTTCTCTTCAGGGCTGCTCTCAATCACATTATCCCCCATTTTGCTCCAACCCAGGTTTAGGTCCCTCCCCAGCTTTCCTGTAGCCCCTTCAGCTACTGGAAGGTCACTTTAAGGTCTCCCTGGACCCTTCTCTTCTACAGATTGAACAACCCCAACTCTCTCAGCCTGTCCTCGTATGGGAGGTGCTCCAGCCCTCTGACCATATTTGTAGCCCTCTTCTGGACCAATTCCAACAGTCCTATATCCTTCTTATGTTGAAGATTCCAGAACTGGACACAATACTCCAGAGTATTCCTCACAAGAGAGGAATAGAGGGGCAGAATCACTTCCCATGACATGCTGGACAGACTTCTTTTGATTCAGCCCAGGACGTGCTTGGCCTTCTGGGCTGCGAGCACACATTGCCGGCTCGTGTCAAGCTTCTCATCAACCAACATCCCCAAATCCTTCTCTGCAGGGCAGATTTCAATCACATCATATCCCATCATGTAATGAAATTGGGGATTGCTCCAACCCAGGTGTAGGATCTTGCAGCTGGCCTTGTTGAACTTCATGAGGTTTGCACAGTCTCGCTTTTCCAGCCCGTCCAGGTCCCTCTGGATTACATCCTGTCCTTCTGGTGTGGTAACTGCACCACTAAGCTTGGTGTCATCTGCAAAGTTGCTGAGGGTGCACTCAATCTCACTGATGAAGATATCATCATTTTTATCAGTATCATATTATCATTGATGAAGATATTAAACAGCACCTGCTCCAGTATGAACGCCCGAGTCACGGATCTCCTTCTGGACTTTGAGTCATTGACCACTACTCCCTGAATATGACCTTCCAACCAGTTTCTTATCCACTGTACCATCCACCCATCAAATCCATATCTGTCCAATTTAGAGAGAAGGATGCTGTGGGGGACTGTGTCAAGGGCTTTACAGAAGTCTAGATAGATCACATCCATCGGTTTACCCGTGTTCACTGCTGCGGTTGTCCCATCATAGAAAGCCACTAAGTTGGTCATACAGGATTTGCCCCTGGTGAAGCTGGTGCTTGCAGGTGAGTTTTGAGTACAGTCATGACTACTGAGATCAGGAGTCCTACTGAGGAGACTGTGTTGAGGAAGGCTTATGATTTCTGTCACACTCATCCATGCATTTCATCCTGGACAGGCCAAGGTTGATAGATCCTCTGCTGGATGACAGGTAGATCAAATTAACTCAGTTTTTTTTTAGGTACAGAAATGCTTATTTTGGCTGTGAGAGCCTCAGGTGAGCATATGAACTGCTGGAGATGGTTGCAGTGTCAGTGGATCTCATGACGGACACACAGAGTACGTGCTGCTTTGTCCTTTTGTCTAGGAATCAGGTGGTATAGCATAGTCCCCCTGCTCTGGACATCCATGTGAGTGCAAAGAGGAGTAGATTGGGTATTTGAGCAGTTATTTAAGGAGAAGGGTCTGGATTGCAGAAGCAGGGGTTGCTTCTGGTTGAGGAGACTGTGCCAAGCACTTTGTCATGATTGTAATACCAACCACCACTGACCCTGCACTCTCTTTCTCTCATATAGCTCCCAAAACCGACCTGTCCTTGAACACAGAATCATAGAACCATAAAATGCTTTGGCTTGGAAGGCACCTTTACAGGTCATCCAGTCCAACCCACCTTGCAGTGAGCAGGGACGCCTTCCACACTATCAGGTTGCACAGAGCCCCATTGAATCTGAATTTGAATGTTTCCAGGAATGGGCCATCTACTATCGTCCTGGGCAAAATATTTCAGTGCTTCACCACTCTCATTGTAAAAAAGGTTTTCCTTATAACCAGTCTAAATCTACCCACCTCTCGTTTAAAACCATTACTCCTTGTCCTGTCATAACAGACCTTGATAAAAAGCCCCTCCCCAGCTTTCCAGTACTGGAGGCTGCTATAAGGTCTCCCCAGAGCCTTCACTTCTCCAGGCTCAAAAGCTCCAGCTCCTTTGGCTTGTCCTCATAGGAGGAGCCCTGATGATGTCTTGTTCAGCAGACTGATGGGCCTCAGCCAGCTCCCAAGGCAAACTGTCCCTGTTCAGGGACAGGGCAGGAGCAGGAGGAGCAACTGCATGCACTGGGATATAGACCGAGGCTTTTCCAAAATTCATGTAGTCCTGTGTGTACAAGTGCAAGCCATGGGAAGGGAATTGGCACTAGCGTGGGCTTTCATCACTCCTGTTGGTGTGAGGATGCTGGAGGAGGAGCAGGCATCACACCAGTGGTGCCCCACACCTGCTACCACAGCTGCCTGGGGCTGCACCCCCACTCCGGGTGACAGACGGGGTGTGTGGGGAGGTGGAGATATCCTCTGGGTCACAGGTGTTGTCTGCTGTTGTCGTCTTCTGGCATCTCTGTCTTCTGTTTTTGCTTCTACAGAAAAACCCCGTCCTCCAGCATCAGGCAGCCTGCAGGGGGGTTCTCTGCCATAGGGAGCCTTTTCCACAACCTCTTCTCTGCCCCTTCCCAGCAAGCCTAGTGCAGATGAACAACCCTGGACCGCAGCCAGTGACAGCTGTAGGACCTCAAGGCCTTTTTGACCCACCACTAGCAGACAATAGAATAACTTCTATAAACACAAGGCTTCTGTGTACATATTTTAATAGCTTTTTTCTTTCCGGACATTCTGATATCTCTGCAATCTTGCTTTTACTTCCACCTTAATTTTTCTCCCTCTTCCCATCTCCTTGAGCCAACGAAGAGTCAGTTTCACAAGAACAGTGGCTTTCTCAGAAACATCTGTTTTCTGCACCCTGTGGACTCTGCACCCCCAGTTCAAGGCTGGTTTGTGCTAGGAAAGGACTTCATCGCCCTCTTCCCAATCTTACCTTCTAAGATTTACTCTTTCCTGACAAGATTAGTCCTGAATTACCCCACCACTCATGGTGTTTTCCTTTGTGTGTTGTTTCGCTGTAGGAGAGGTGAAGACTAGAGGCTGAGGGATGGCCCTGGTGGTACTGCAGGACTCGGGTTGCCCAGGAAAGGCAAATGAGGATGGACAGGTTTCATGGAGAGCAAAGGGCTGGTGCATTAAGGAAGGCTCATGGCAGCCAGTGAGGTAGGAGATAGTGAGATTCCAGGATTCCACATCCTAGTACAAAAGGGGGAAATATGAATTTGAACCAGACAAGAGTGCCTCAGAAACAGTGTAGTTCAGCTTGCAAAAAAAAAAAAAACACAAAACCCAGACACAAAGTAATTTATTGTAGCTCAGGCATATAAAAGAAGTGCATAAAATTGGCTCCACAAGAAGGTCAAATTAAGTGCATGAGCAAAATACAAGCATGTATATATGTGTGTGTGCATATCTTCTATTCAGTGTCTCTCATTATGGAACTGGCAATCAATCATAACCCCTAAGGGTTTTTTGTCTTGTCCATCAGCTCCCAGTCAGACAACATCCCTTCATGGCATTAGACTGGGTGAATGATGAAAGGATAAAGAATTGCATCAAAACAGGAGAAAGGGAAGTGGATTCACAGAGCACTATGGGCTGGCAGGTGTTCAGGTACAGGCAGAGACTTCATCAGTCCTCATGACCCCAGCGTGACAATGCTACTTATTCAGTCGGCTACAAGAGAAAAAATCTTCTGTGAGTACCAGTAGCACCAATGTGAAAAGCTTCATTCGTACATCTTGAAGCCAACCAACCCCCCACTTTTTTGCACAGTGTAGAGAATGACTGCCTGTCTCTGTAGCTGAGGATGCAAATGGTTACTTGTATATCCACATAGCTGTAGTTTAGTTTCCAGTTACACTGAGCCGCTTACTCAGCAAAGAGAGTTAAAAGAACAACCGTATCAGCACTTCCATTGCGGATTTATCTAGGTTTTGATGTAGCTGTTTGGGCTTGGTCCTCTCCTTAAGGGGACTATTTTTCAACCTTGCTAAAAAGCAGGTGAAAAAGAGGTGAATTATTTGACACATGTTATACTAACCAACTCTTCATCCCATATGTACTCCAGCTATGAAGTAGTATTTGCCAATAAACACGCTCACTGAATTCTCAGTGCCAGTGGAAACAAACAGGTGACACTATTGCAGGTCACCAATGTCACTAGTGAAAATTAAGCAAAAAGTCCAGTTCGGTACCCATACATTAATTGAACCCGTTCATGCAGTCATTTATACTCTCCTTAGCTCTTCACTTTGGGTGGCAGAATAGGTGTCAGTGTTTCTTAACAGCTGCCTCTGATGCCTGATACCAAGTAAGCTTAAAGACCTGGAAAAGGGCAGCTTCTCTGCTAAGTAATCCCTGATCCCATGAGAAGGGACAGGACATGCTGGTATATTTCATATTATCCAAGGCAGCTAGGAGAGAGCATGGTTCAGAGTGTTCTGTGATTTTCCTCTTGTCTTCCATTGCTCACAGGAGGTTGTTGGCATTTTTCACAGATTGCAGTCCAGCCCTGTGCTAGCAGATCTGTAAGTACATTACGGACACCATGGATTTGTAAAACTTGGGTTTCATCCTGGAGCTTGGTTGTGTGCCTTCCACCTCCACAGCCTCAATATCTGGGTCCCAGATCCACTGAGGAACCTATGAAAGGACTCCAGAGCTCCCACAGGGGTTTGGCTAACATCTCTCAACACCAAGATTCTTCAAGTGAAACCTCCCTGCTCACAAGTTCCCTGGCACAGTTCTACCATGGATCTGGGGCGTAACAGGGAATTCACTAACATATCTTGTGACACTTAAGCATGACTTAACATGAGTAAGAGCTGAAAATGCTGAAATGCAGCTGTACTGTAGAACTAAGCAGGCTCAAGCTCTATTTCTCCCCACCTGACTATCCAGCTCCACTGTCCTGAAGCTGGAATCCTTTCCCATTCTAGGTGCCACTTACTGTTTCATTGCCACTTACTGTTGACACTGACATGTCTTGTTTTCCAGCAAGTATTGTCTTGCTTGCGCCATCCTTTTTGCCCGTTGCTGTCAGGAGAGAAGGAATAGACAACGATTGGATATTTTTATGCTGCAAATGCTTTCCTCTGAAGTGATGGTAAAGTGCTGTCCGACATTTGCAGACTGTCCATCTCAACCCATTTGCTTTGATTTTCAGGATTGACACTTTATCTATTCTGTCATGCACTCAGACGTAAAATCAGATGACTCCTGTAGTTCGGGGACAGTGTCATCTATTTAACCTTTCAGAGGGACCAGGCCACTCACCCTTCTCCGTTGCCAGCTTATACCACTGATGATGCACAGGCACGCAAAGCCAAACACGAATACACTGCCTGCAATACTTGCTGTGATTACCACATAGGTAATCCAAACAGGAGCTTCCTCTGTGGAAGAAGAAAAGTACTGAGCCCCAGAAACAAAGATAATTTTAAGACTTTAAGGTGGAGGCAGGGAAAAGGTGTTGATTTCCATACCCACAAGGTAATTGAGGCTGATCTTCCTGTCATTGTCTTCCATGAGGTGACAGTTCCACAGCCCTGCAGCACTGACGTTCACCTCAACCTTCACTTCATGGTGCTTTGAGTTCTTGATCTCCATCTGAGTCCCATTTACTCGTTCCCAACGCAAGTGGGCATTGGATGGGAGTGGGCTCGACACCTGGCAGATCAGGGTCATCTTGGACCCTCTAGGGAGGGGCCCAACAGGGTTAGCTGAGACTGTAAAGATGAGAAAAGGACATGTGAGTGGGAAGATGGGTCCACCTATACTCTCGTGGCTTCCAGGTTTCTGCAGCTCCTCATCTCTTGACTCACTTCTCTTACCTTTCATCACCACCAGCTCTATCTTGGTCTGTGTGTATTTTCCTTTGTATGCTAGCTGGCATTCATACTGCCCAGAGTGGTTGAAATGGACTTTGGGGAGTTTCACTCCTACAGTACTTTCAGGTTTGCTTTCAAGTATCTCAAACCAAAAGCGGTTGCTTTTTTTGGTCTCATGCTTCTCTCCTCGTGTTGTGACATTGAAATCAAGTAGCTCATGACTGGGTGCACTTTCCTGTTGTTTCCAATTCAGTTGTCCTGTGAAACCTTTTTTCCATTTTATCTTCTGGAAGTTCAGATGCCATGACAAGATGACAGTGCTGTCAACAGTTGCATACTTTCTTTCCAAATCTAGGTACTGAAAACCTGAATTCAGAAGAAATAAGGAGTACAGAGGCAGATAAAGCCATGGCTACATTTTCCTGTGCCCACCCTTGATCTGGAGAGATGCACACTGTGCTCAGCTGAAAGAGGATTTGGAGAAAAGCCATCAGATATTCCAGGAAGGAGAAATGGTTAGGGTATGAGAATAGGTTGAAAGAGACAAAGCTCCCAAGCTCACCAGAGCTGAAAAGAACAGATCCTAGGGAGAGGAGAATCCTCTCCTCACCAAGCCTGGGGAAGAAAATGGGAGCAAGTGGGGAACAGAGTTCAGGAAGCAGAGCAGTTGCCAAGCTGCTGTATTGGAAGCCCCGGGAATATGACCCTGGAGAACCATTGCTTTGGAAGCTGGAAAGTAAAAGCTCAGCTCATGAGATGGAGGGAGCACTGGTTCCCAAGCCCGTGGATGAGTTGCATTTTTGTTGTTGCATACCTAATATCTTCACATCAAAGGAGATGCTGTGATTAATCAACGGGGATCTTGAATGGACATGACATGTCCAGGTCCCGTTGTCCATAGCCTCCAGTTCCTTTAACTTCAGTATGTATTTTTCTGGGGTCTTTTTTTGTATAAATTCTGTTTGCACTGGTGTTTTTTTACTGTTTTTTACTGTGATGGTGAGATTGGGTAAAGGATTGGATGAATTTTGCACTAAAGTCAGTTCAGGGACTTCATTTGGCAAAAAGTGTCCATCTGAAGAGATTGTCACTGTAAAAAGAAAAAGAGTAGACAGTAAGTTAACTCCTCTTCCTATGAGAAAGAAACAAGTGCCATAGCAAGGGGAATATGAAGACTTTGTGGAGATGGAGGAGAAATTAATTAAGAGAGCCCAGGCCAGAAGAAATGGCAGCTGGATAAAGAATCCCAGCAGAAAGGTCTCTCTGAGCTCTTACAGTTTCCTCCCACCTTGTCTCCTCATGGATGAAAGCCCTTTAACCACTCACATTTAAAGACATGCAGTGAGATACTGACTGTTTGAGAGCCATATTCACAGATGTAGTTGCCAGCATCTGACAGACTTAAGTCCCGCACCCTCAGGTCTTTATCATTGATGATTTCAGATCTCTCGGCCATGGAAGCTTTGCCTTCAGAAAAAATAAGCTTGTTTAGGAGGGAAAAGCTTTCTCAATCATACACTTGGGAGGAGGAGTGATGAATTGGAACCTTACCTTTCAAACTGGTAGTTTTAAACGATCTTATAGTAAACTTGTCGTACTTCCAGGTCACGCCTGCATTAGGAGGTATGTCTTTGCAGTGCAGAGTCACCTCCCCTCCTGCAACCCCAGTCCGTAGGGAGATTTGCTGAGCCATAGCGGGGATCAGACCTGAAAGTCAATGCCCACCAAAAAAGGCATGCATTCACTTTCTGAAGGGTGGCTCAGTGAATACTTCCCATCCCTCCAGACAGACACAGATATTCCTCCTCCTTTTTCCAGACACAAGGAAGATTACCCTCAATTTCTGAGTTTTCCACTCTTTTGTCTCACCAACCAATCAATCCCTTTTCTTTTCAGCTCTATAGCTTCCCTCCACTCCACTTTAAGCTCTTTGCCTGGCTAATGGCTATTCTGTTTCACATCCATTCAGCAGCAGGAAAAACACCAGTGGTTGTGGTGGATTCACCATCATTCACAATTTTGAGATGTCAGCAGTTTCACAGAAATGACCTTTTTCCAATGGACAAGTTTTAGTTGTCTTACTGGTGGAAATATGCCAGTCCTCCTTCACTCCCCAGTCAATACATGAGGCAGCACTGGTAAATTTGCCCACCTTTCTTCCAGTCACCCCAACTCTCTCAGCCTATCCTCATATGCAAGGTGCTCCAGCCCTCTGATTATCCTTGTAGCCCTCCTCTGGACCTGTTACAATAGCTCCATATCCTTCTTATGTTGATGATTCCAGAACTGGACACAATACTCCAGGTGAGGTCTCATAAGAGAGGAATAGAGGGGTAGAATCCCCTCCCTCTCCCTGTTGGCCACGCTTCTTTTGATGCAGCCTAGGATACTGTTGGCCTTCTGGGCTGTGAGTGCACATTGCCGGCTCATGTCGAGCTTCTCATCGACCAGCACTCCCAAGACCTTCTCAGTAGGGCAGCTCTCAAAATGCAGCCTCTGGAATAACAGGGCAGGGATGTACCGAGGCCCACAGCTTCTAGCCCCTCTGTCCTAACCTCCAGTGCTTGGCCCCTCAGAGAGATGTTTGGCCGTGCAGAGGTGGGACAGACAGGGTAAGAGGGCAGCTGTTACAGCTGCATTGCTGGAGAGAACCTGCTGTAAGCCATGTGAGGTATGTTATATGGCAATTCGTGAGAAGCCTAAAACCACCACAGGTGTCGTGAGGCTTGTGGAAAGACTGTAAGAACCAGGAAGGTTCACTGAGCTGAGGACTCACACAGATGCAGAACCAAGAAGATGGCAAGTGTGCTGTTCAGCGCTCTGCCACGTGACTCCATCGCTGTGGGAATGGTCCTTCCTCTTGCAGACCACAGGGCTGGAAATACTGCCAATGCCAAGGGATGCTGTCCTGGAAGACCCAAATGCTCTGTTAATAATAGTAGATTTTCAGACTGCGGTGGATGGGGCCCACATTCCCAGTCAGCAACCACCATCCTCAGTGCAGTGCAGTGGAAACTCATTGGTAAAGTTACCCGAGCCCTGTGTTTCAGCAAAGAATCCTGCTGCAGTGTTTCCCTCTAGCTCAGTACTAAACATTTCATTTTGTTCAACCCTAGGTTTCTGGCATTCATGGGGCTGCAGGTGTTGGTATCACCAAGAATTCTGTGCTTTTTTACTTCTCTGTGGTGGGTTATCATGGCTCTTGCAGCAATTAAGGGTGAACACATATAAGGCTGCTTTACCTAGAGCACAACTGGCAGGCTGAGGAAAGTAATTGTTTTCCTCTGTTTGGCACATCTGAGGTCTCACGATCCAGTTCTGGGTCTCCAGTACAAGACACATGCCAACAAACTGGAGTGCTTCTGGGACAGTGCTTCCAGTCCAATGGAGTGCTTCTGGGACAGTGGGGAGGCTGGAGTACATGATACATAATATGGAGTACATGATGTATGATATATATTTCCTGTGAGGCACTGGAACCAGTTGCCCAGAGAAGTCATGGATGCCCCACCCCTGAAGGTGTTCAACACCAAGTTGGACGAGGCTTTGAGCAACCCAATCCCGTGGAAGATGTCCCTGCTCCATCACAGGGTGGTTGGAACTGGATGATCTGTGTGGTCCCTTCCAACCCAAACCATTCTGTGAGTCAGTGATTCTATAAACAGGGACAGAAAGTTGGATTTTGTAGGAAGAATAGAATCATAGTGGGATCTAATTTCAATCTTCTGTTATCTGAAGGATATTACCTAGAAGAAGGAGCCACTTTCTTCTCAGAGGTGTAGAGGAGAGGAACAGAAGGCAGCAGCCACTAGTTGCAACAATGAACGATTGATTAGATATGAGAACAGCTGGTTCTGTCCTTCTGACCTTCAGGGCTCCCTTGCCATTGAAATATTTCTGTGCAGTTCTGCTGTTCTATGATTAAGGCTACCCTTAAACTCTAACTAATGCTTTTATTGAGGTTTTCATCTATTTATTTCTTACCTTAAAAATCTTAATAACCACCAAGTCTGATGTTGTTGGAAAGACTAGTTTGAATTCCTAGGACTATTCAACAAAAAATCTGGGGAGAAGGGAAGAACGAGGTCAGAAGGAAGACAAATTGATGGTAACAAAACCTTAAGTGGGAATTGGAAGCCAACTGTAAGGTGAATTATCAAATTAGATGAAGTATCTGACTGCAGCAAAGACCAAGTGCTGTTACCAGCTGCAGCTGGAATGGACTGACAAGGTGAAGGGGACCATGCCTGCTTATACATGGACACTACTGAGCTCTTCATCCCTGAACCAAGGTGTATGTCATAGAATCACAGAATCACTAGGTTGGAAAGGACCTACTGGATCATCGAGTCCAACCATTTCCATCAATCACTAAGCCATGCCCCTCAGCACCTCGTCCACCCATCCTTTAAACACCTCCAGGGAAGATGACTCAACCACCTCCCCGGGCAGCCTGTTCCAGTGCTCAATGACACCTTCTGTGAAATAGTTTTTCCTGATGTCAAGCCTGAACCTCCCCTGGTGGAGCTTGAGGCCATTCCCTCTTTTCCTGTCCCCTGTCACTTGGGAGAAGAGGCCAGCTCCCTGCTCTCCACAACCTCCTTTCAGGTAGTTGGAGAGAGCAAAAAGGTCTCCTCTCAGCCTCCTCCTCTCCAGGCTAAACAACCCCAGTTCTCTTAGCTGCTCCTCGTAAGACTTGTTCTCCAGGGCCCTCACCATGTCATGAAAAGGAAGCTAAACAGGTCAACCGTCCTGTGGACTGAGTAAAACCAGAAAGGCAACTTCATCCCTCTGAAAGCAGGCACTTCCCGTGCCAAAATGGTTCCTGGAACAGACCTTTCCTGTTGCTTGTAAAAGTGTCAGCCATTCAAAGGCTTGTTCCTGGCAGGCGTCAACCATCCTTCCGACCTTCAGACACTCTTGTGGCCCTTTGGTTGCTGAGCCAATAGGGGCGGGGGAGCCAGATGAGAAGGCCCTGGGGCAGCTCAGAAGCATCCCACCTGCAAGCTCCATACTGGATAGAATGAGGCAAAGGTGCTGGAGCTGGAAGGTGTCGTATGTATACTGACAGCACAGAGACAGATTACAAAAGGTTTTTACAGGCATAGTTTAACTTATAAGGCAGGAAGTTCAAAACTGGAGATGCTGCTAGAAACATGCATAAGATGAGGCAGAGTGCTAGGGCTGCAAAATGTGACAGAGAAAGAGTATGAAGAAGAGTATGGAGTCATCAGGAACAGGGGAACTCAGGGAGCACAGGGTGCTATACAGAAAATATGGACTAAAGGAATCTGAAGCAAGAGAGGCTTCCTTTAAACCTGAGCAGCATCTGGCTGCTGACACATAAAGTAAGAACTTTTTTAAACAGAGACCGGGGAAAATCCAACAAATATTAGATGAGTAGATTACGTGGGCTGAAACATTTGAATTACAAAAACTCCATGTCCTCAAGTGGAGGGTCAGGTAGAAGCTGACAAAGCTCAAGGAGCAAGCAGTGGGAAGCAAGATGAACAAACCAAATCCTGTTTTAATGGAGTGTGGGAAAACACTATGATGCTAGCAATGGAGAAAATCAGATATCAGAAGAAGAACTGATAAGTAGTGGGAACGTGGAGGAAAGATCCAAGCCCAGGAAGATCTGAATCCCTAACAGAAACATTCACACCGGCTTTTGGTGAGGTCAGGAGGACAGCTGGTGGGAAGCTCCCTCAGGTCTAGCTGGTAAGAGAAACCTCCTGTCACAGGTAGCATGATGGACTGAAGGCTAGAGGCATAATGGGACTGAACTCAAAAGAAATGCAAGAACAATTTTCATAGAATATCTATATGTATTATGTGTGGTATTAAATATGATATATTCTGTTAGAGGATGATTTCATATTGAAATTAATTGAAATGGTCAGAGCACCTGAGACTATCAAAGAGTTGATGAAAACATAAGCACTGTGTTTATATGGAGATTGGGTCAGCATGACAGACAGTCTGACAGTGAGACAGACGTACACAGGGACACGTGTGAAAAATGCAGGTGCAAGAGTGAAACAGCAGCCATGTGCATCCTCAGAAGAGACATAAATGACAAAGGCACACTCAGAGAAGATTTGTGAGTTGCCTCATGTAAAGCAAAAAACACATCCCAGCCCCAGCGAATATTTGCATGAGCTGTTTTGTGCGAAAAGAGTAAACTGATGGAGCAAGTGCATGTGATTGGAGATCACTGCTAACAATATAAAGCAGCAGTGATCAAGCAGTTTGTGAGGCTCTGCTACAGAATAAGGAAAGGGGCAAGAACAAGGCATCTGCATGCACCTCACTCCAAAGAAACATCTATAACTGATGTAAGGGCATAATATCCATCCCTGAGACTAGAGAAGAAACCTCATCCCCGCTGAGAACATCCACATCACTTGTCCTGATGGGATCAGCAAGATAAGCCAGCCCCTGCTCTAAAGTGATACGTACAAATTAATAAGGTCAATGCTGGGTTTCAAATAGTTTTAGTCATTAAACTTTATATAGAACCTGAAGATAATGGAACAGATAAAAATTAATGAAATCGCTGAGTCACAACCTGTCATTTTGTTTTGGCTGGGAATCTCTATTTTCCTGTCATCTTATGGCTTCAGTGATTTCCTCGCCTACCTGCTACCTGGTTATTGAGTTAAACCACACAACCAGAACACTGTGGGACCAGTGAACTGCTGACCTTGTGCAGTTTGGTGGATACAGATTGATATACCTTTGTTTTTCTGTTTCTTCTCGTGGTTTCACATGTTCTGCGTTCCTACTTCACACTAATCTTTGTATTTCTGTGGCAGATCTCTACAACACGATGCTCACCACCTACATGTTACAAGTCAACGGGGGAAACAGGTTGCCTTCAGCTAGAATTTCTTTGATACACCTTCTCTCTCCCTATTTATCTTTGCTTCTCATGCATACCACTTCCTATTTCACCCTGTCTTTCTATCTCCTGCTGGATCTGTTCAGGTCAGACCACAGGCAGTGCTGCTCTAGAGTTTACAGATCTCGGTGAGCAAGGCTTTGCTGTATTAACTGAGCAAGCTGCTCGCGTCAGCGGATGCCTGTAGCAGACACGCAGCCTCCTCACAGGCAGCCCAGCTGTATCTTACGGTGGTACTCATAAATTAAGTGGTGTCAGGGAATGTCCCCAGGCACTGGAACATACCCATCAGTCCTGTTAAATTGCTAGAACATTTCCTGACACATTTTTGGCCCAGGATGGCTCTCTCTCTCCTGAGCAACTGCTGGGATGCATTTAGGTGTTAGCAGGGGCAAGGGACCACTCCCATTAGGTGGCTGGCATGTAGCCAGCTCATTTTGGAGGTTAAGTGAGTTTAATAGCCCAGACTATCTTATGCCAGTTGGTCTCAGTGCCAGAAACAGTCCAGGCATACTTGCTTTATTAGCACATCTAGTGATGGAGGAGCAGGGCTCCCTCCCAAGTGAACATTGATTTCCATTTCATTTTAACTTCCCCCTCATATTACACTCATTTAATCTCCTTCTTGACTTCTTTTAATAATCCCTGCCTCTCTGAGGGATAGCAAAAGGAGAGCAGAGGCCATGAACAACGTGGGGAATGATGCCTGCAGGCTGAGATCTGACCTGGAGAACATCTGCTAAAGAGTCCAGAAGCCCTTTCCTCCCTCTAGCACCTTGCCCCAGCAGGTGGTGGCTTCAGAGAGCTTTCCTCTAGGCTGGCACTGGCATGACACAGGAGGAAACTGAAATGCAAGAAACCCCAAAACTCAGAAACCGCTCCTTTTGCAGAGTAGGCCATTTCCCTCTGTGTGTGTGTGTGTTCCTGTGCCTCTTTAATGCAATGTGGTTTTCTTGTTTTCTTCTCTCACTCTAGATTGTGGCTATGCTTTTGATCTGGTAGCAGTTCACTGGGTTGGGGCAGGGGGGGCCTCCCAGCCATCCATTTGCACAAGGGCTCCATGCTGCTGCTGTGCCGCGTTTCCCTTCACAGTGGCTGCCAGGCAAGAGCTGAGGGGTGTTGCTGCCTCTTGTCCCTGCACATCAGTTTAGCTTGGCTTTGGGGCTCTGGCTTACAGCAGATGACCCCTCTTTTTCGTTGCTGCCTCTTGTCCCTGCACATCAGTTTAGCTTGGCTTTGGGGCTCTGGCTTACAGCAGATGACCCCTCTTTTTCGTTGCTGCCTCTTGTCCCTGCACATCAGTTTAGCTTGGCTTTGGGGCTCTGGCTTATAGCAGATGACCCCTCTTTTTCTCAGTTTAAACATCTAAAGGAAAACTGACCTGGCTCATTTACTCAGTAGCGGGTTCTTTCAAATTGCTTATTAATGCTGAAGCCAACGTGTGTGAGCAGCAGCAAGCAGGGCAACAGATTAAATGCAACAAAAACAGCCAGCAGAGAGGAGAGCAGTGAAGGTTATTTCACTGGCCTCTCTCAACTGGTTGACCCTGCCTCCATTTCCCCTTGAGTCCTCTAGATGTTCATCTGAGAGTAGCTTCTAACTTTCTGAGCTGCTGCAAGAGGGAGATGCTGAAGTAGGGTCCATAGAAGCAGGCAGGTGGATGCTGCTGACCTCCCCTAGAGAAAAGTCCCACTGTTGGGATCAGGCAGGGCAGTGAGGCCACCCGTGTCAGTGCCAACGGAGCTCTCTTCAGCCCTAAATTCCTGTGCCCTAGCCACGTACTTGGACCCACGTGGAGACCACAAGAAGCAGCTTCATGTCTGCAGCCTGAGCTGCTCCCTACGGTCTCTAACCCTTCTGGCAGCCTAAGAGGAAGCCAAGACCTGTCTTCGCCTCAAAGACATTTAAGCACTTGCTTCCTGAGCTTTCTGCCCTTCTTTCCTCCTAACCCTCCTCTTCTGGGCTCCATGAACAGCTTTTCATCCTGCAGTTTGCAACTGCAGCCCAGTGGTGAGTTTCTAAAGCAGCTGGGGGCTATGACTACCAAAGGTGCTGAGATGCCCTGCAAAGTGAGACGCTGGCTCCGGTTGCCCAGAGAAGCCTTGGCTGCCCCATTCCTGGAGGTGTTCAAGGCCAGGTTGGATGAGGCTTTGAGCAACCTGATCCAGTGGAAGGTGCCCCTGCCTATGGCAGGGGGGTGGAACAGGATGGGCTTTAAGGTCCCTTCCGACCCACATTATTCTATGATTCTATAATACTACGATTCTATGAAGGCAGGCCCTCTGTCACCCTCCTGGGCCATGTGAATGCTTGGGATGATGTTCAGGAATCATTAACGCAGTTGCCAAAACAGGGAACAGCGAGATCTTACCATGCATTTCACTTGATGTGCAGCCCAGACAGGAAAAGGATCTATATACATATTGATAAGGTCAGCACAGCAACATGGTGTGCATCTGCCTGTTCAGAGCAAAAACACATCCCTCCTTAATTCTGCCCTGGTGCTTGCACATTCCCCACACAAAGCTGTGGTAGAAGAGGTGGGCCCTGTCCTTGGGTGCCCAAGAACTGTGAGCAGGAATGGGACAGATGCTCAGTTTAGCTGAGGCAAACCTTGCCGTGCTGCAGGCAGCTTTGACAGCCATGTTTGTGAAACACGGCGGAGGACAAAGGAAAAGTCTGAATGTTGATTTGAGGCTAACGTGCACCAGCAGACTGTCCAGTTTGTGGTGGGGAACATTAAATAGTAACCTGAACTCCACCTTAATGCACCACGTAGAGGAATATCTGAGGTGGCTGGCAAAGATTGAGTAGGAGACATCACCTCAAAGTTGAAAAATTCAACCAGAAATACAACCTGGATTTTCAACCGTGCAGCAGCCTGTGGGAGGGGAAGGCAAGTCTCTTTTCTGGTGTCCTTAATTTGAAAGGATCTCTCTTTCTCCAAGAAATCCTGCTCGCTCAGCCCTAAGCTAGTGGATCAGGCTGCATCAGCAGCCAGTGTCAGGCAGTGAGCCAGTCAGTCTGGATTAGCAGAACAGACCCCTCCAGTCTCAGCATGTACAGATGTAAACAGATGTCCCTAGCTAGCTAGAAACCAACATCTTATTTTTCAGGTTTGTTTTTTTTTAGAATAAAGTTCTCCTTCCTAAAGGGCACGTGGTGAAGGTGATAGCAAGTGGCAGCTGGTGGAGGGCTGCTCCCCAGCGCATTTCCATCCCTCGGGGATAGAGATTCACCAGCAGCAGACCCTCATATCTCACATTTTTCCCTATATGTGCATTTAAAACATCTGTGAGATTCCCAGTCTCCAAGGCTGGTTGATCTTTTCAGAGCTTCCTTCCTTTTGGTCCCTTTCAGGGAAAGATCCAGGGAGACAAACACCTCTTAGTTGAAACTAAAATGCCCCGGAGGACTGCACATCCAGAAATATTATCAAGTCAAAGGTTTGAGATAGTTTTACATCAGAGTTTTAAGTGGGGCCAAACCAACCCATTTGTGCCAAAACAGCAACTTGTGCGGCACAGTGAAGTTTGTAACATTAGAAAATATGAAAACAGACTGGCCTCTTTTCTAAGAGAAAGAAAGTTTCCTTACCTCTTTTCCTTCCTCTCTGCCTCCGTGTTTCTGTCTCCTTGCCTTTGTCACCTGCTGTAATTGATCTCACCCAGCTAGAGCTGAAACAAAAGAAGAACGAAGTCGATGTTCAGAAAGCACCTCAACAGACGTTGGCCTTGATGTCTCCTCCTCTCCAGCTGGGGCGTCAGAAAGGTCTTGCTGCCAGTCCAGATTCTGCTGACATCCGCCAACTTCTCTAGGTTGATGGTGATTTTCCAAATGCATGTGGTTTCGGCTCCGGGTGTGAACAGAAATGGAGACCATAACGGAAGGCAAATGAGAATGTCAAACAGAGAGAGCCTATTGGCCATATGGTAGCTGATGGGAGGCCATGTCACGGATGAAACTTAAAAGCGAATGATTGGAAACTGGTTCTGTTCCACTGACAAAGAAAGCTCACAAATGAGCGTGTTAGTTGAGTAGTTCTGGACCTATCTTACGCCTCTGATGCTCTGTGAGAGCAAGCAACCCTCCATTTCCCAGCCCGTCTCCTGCATCACTGCTAAGAGGAGGCACCTCTGTGGAGCAGGCGGTGGACCTGCATCCCAGGAGCTGAACAGGTATACTAACAAAGGAAGAGGGAATTGCTGATGATATTAGAGGCACCTGTTTGTGGAGCAGGGGTGAAATTTGGGGTGACATGAAAGAATATTTTCTTCACAGCAGTGGTGGTTGCCTGCTGCCCACACAGCCGCTCTCTCACTCCCCCTCCACGGCAAGGCAGAAGGAGAAGATAAGATGAAAAAAACCCTCGCAGGTCAGGTTAAGGATGGGGAGATCTCTCATCATTTACCATCATGGGGCAAAACAGACTTAGCTTGGGGAAAGGTTGATTTAATTTATGGCCAATGAAAAATGGTAGGATGGTGAGAAATAAAACCAAAACTAAACCCGTCTTTGCCCACTGCCCTTTTCTTTGCTGATTTAGCTTCACCTTTCTGCCCCTCCTTCATCCCCTTGAATGACGCAGGAGGACTGGTAATGAGAGCTGCGGTCAGTTCCTAGCACTTTGTTTCTGCTGTTCCTTCCTGTGGGGTCCTTCATGAAGTGCTCCAGTGTGGGTTCTTCCCATGGGTTGCAGTTCTTCAGGTTCATCTCAACATCAAAAAGATTTTTTTTTACAGTGAGAACAATCATCCAGTGGACCAACCTCCCTTGGGATGTGGTAATGCTTCCATGGCTTGAAGCTTTTGAGATGTTACTGGACAAGGTGCTAGAAGATCTCATCTAGGGCATCTTTCTCATGAAAGGCTGGACTAGATGATCTTTCAGGGTCCTGTCCAACCCGGCTTGTACTATGATTTGATGATTCTAACAGCTCCAGTGTGGGTCCTCTGCATGGGGTACTGTCCTTCAGGAACAGACTGCTCCAGCTTCAGTCCTCCATAAGCCACAGCTCCTGTCAGGAACTTGCTCCAGCATAGACTCTACAGTGGCTGCGATGTGCATATCTGCTCCAACGTGGATCTCCATGGGCTGCAGTGGGACAACCTGCATCACTGTTGTCTTGTCTAGGGCTGCCTGGATGGAGCACTTCTTTCTTCTCCTTCTTCACTGATCTGGGTGTCTGCAGGACTGTTCATTTCACATTTCCTCACTCCCCTCTCTCTCATAGGTGCTGCAAAGTGGTTTTTACCCTTTCTTAAATATGTTATCATAAGGGCACCATCAGCATTTCTGACATGGGGCCAGCCTCTGCTTACATCTCACAGAAACCATCCCTGCAGCCCCTCCGCTACCAAAACCTCACCATGCAAACCCCATACAAGGTTACTCTTAGGTAACCTGTACCACTACTGAATCTCAGCTGTTTCCCTTCTCTGCAGAGTGGAGGAGGGGGCTTTTGTGGTTTTCCACCCACATTCGGTGTCTTTCTCTCTCTGAATCCCAGCCTCAGCCAAGGCAGCGGAAACCCACTGAGCCCCAGACATGGCTGAGATTTCATCTCTGTGCCACCCACTCTTGTCCTCATGGCTTGCCCCTTGCCTGGAGGATGGGGGTGTGAGATGCAACCAGGCTTTGGAGGAGCTGGGACAGGCAAATACATGGAAGACCAGGGACAGATAGACGCAGCGCCGAGGTTTATAACAAGTCTCTGGGTGGCAAAGACACTGCTCTGATCAGGCCTCGAGCACAACAACTAGTCTATTGGTTTGATAGGAGTGGTTGGACTCGATGATCTGATGGGTCTTTTCCAACCTGGTGATTCTGTGACTCTGTGAAAGGTGAAGCTGTCCCGTTGCAGGGAAGGGGCCTTCTATGTGAGACAGGAATTTGCCAGTGTGGGATACAGGTCACGGGACAGGACGCGGTGAGATGTGATGTGACGAGCACCTGCTTTGCCAGTGTCCAGAGCCTGTGAATTCCCTGCTCTGATGCATGGCTCCCCTGCCAGAGCCTGCTGCATCACACCAGTATCTTCAAAATGCTCTCCTGTGTTTGCAAATAGAAATGTCACTGCTGGTCCCTAGCTGCCAGAGAGGGGCTGTCCTGGGAAAATCAGAGCTGAGAAAAGTCAGGTTGTGATTGTAAAATCCTAGCATCTCAGGGCTCTAGAGCATTGAGCTGATGCTTCAGTTCATGTGGATTCTGGCTTGCATTTTGTCTCCCCCACATGCTGTAATGCAGAAACACTGGCTTGTTTTTAAACAGTTGGTTTACGTCACTGCAAATATCCACCAGAAATAGCATTCCCTGAAGGGGTGAAGCATCCAAAATGCCCTTGAACTTGCTGCAGAGTTGCAAAGAGAAGCAGGGCTGTAGGTCTGAGGTGATAAAGTTGCAGGCTTGGCCCCCACATGGACCTATTCTCACCCCAGGGAAGGGATTCAAGAAGGAGCCTCAGCTCTCAGAGCTGCCACATCTGTGTGGTGAACAGATACCTCTGGGACCAAGGGTCACAGCATGTGGCGATGTGTTTGTATCACTTTCATCTAAGCATCTCAAAGCACTTTTCAAGCATTAATTAAACATCAGAATCCAGGAGAAGTGAATAACATTAGCCAGCTAGTCTCTTTTCTGAATGTAATATATCTCGTTGCTATTTAACTGGTTCTCAGCTTGCTGGGACAGTTTTCCCACTGCACCTGTGGAGAAGGTGGGGCTTGCCCAGCATCACACACACCACCCTGTGGCAGAGTGAGAAGAAGAACCTGAACGCTACACACTGCTCGTCCCCAGCCAGGTTTGTGGCTTCGTGTTTTCCTGCTTTCTGCCCTGCAGAGACACTCCCCCCACCCCACCTCACACTGCCTCTCTTTGCTCTGATCCCATCATCACAATAGTTTTGCAAACTGGGCTTGTCAACTAACATATTTATGGTTGGACTTGACGATCCAGTGGGTCTTTTCCAACCTAGTGATTCTATGATTCTATAATATTCTTGTACACCTCAGTGCAGAGGAGGGTTTTAGGCCATGCTGGGTGGAGGTCAGTCTGCAGGGACACAGACAAAGTGCAAAAAAAGGGAGAAAAGGGTCTCAGAAATGAGATATTGAGAAGGACCTTTCACAAACTCCAGGGGAAAGCCAAGAAACATCCAGAGATGTTATCTTTAAAACCAAGTTCCCTACCCATCAATGAGGGCTAGGGCTGTGCCTGTGCACTCTGTCCATAGAGTCATAGAATGATTTGGGTTGGAAGAGACCTCAAAGATCATCCCGCTCCACCCCCACTGCCATGGTTGCTCAAAGCCTTATCCAGCCTGGCCTTAAACACCTCCAGGCATCCACAACTCATCTGGGCATCTCTCTGATGGGTAAAGGATACTCAGATGTATTGGAAGATCAGTGATTGCTCAGCAGTACTGGAGAGAAGGAAGGACAATTGGATAACACAGCATGAAAACCACGTCTTCGGGCACCTGAATGTCAGTGAATTCAAAGGCCAGGAGCTTTTTCCTTGCAACAGAAAGCTGACACCTGTTGAGCTTGTTGAGGGGCATTTCTGGCACTAGACATGGAGAGTAAGGAACAGTCTGGTGATTTGCCCCAGCACAGCCACATGCCTCGGAAAGGAGGAAGGCTTCTCGGTTGTGCTGGGGAAAGATATATCTCTGCAGGTGCTTGGAGTCTCTCTGCAGAAGCTGAAAGTAGGAAGAGAAGATTCTCTAAGCAGATATCACAAAGGCTTGTTTGATTGCTGTGGAAAATCAGGAAATCTCCAGAGTTGTTCTTCAAAAGCAAGGGGTCCTCTGTGTTTTGGCAGGAGGTGTGAAGCCTGATGGAGAAAGACCAGCAGATGTGCTGGGAAGTCAGAATCTGCTCAGGGGCACTGGAAAGAGCGATGGCCCAAGAGTCACCAACTGTGAAATTGTGTCACCAAAAGTGACTTCGGCTATAGTGAGTATAAACAACATGTTAAACGTGTCAGAAATGCCACAGGCAGGAGAAAGGTGGCTGGGGGAGTTTTCAAGGACTTGTATGGGACAGATATTACTTACTATCCTGCTATTAATGACCTTGGCAAAAAGAGGAGGGAGAAGCTGGTGTCCATACTCGTTACAATGCACAACTGGAGGGTTTTCCTCAGTGAGTGAAATGGATGAAATCCATCAGTTCCTTCATGGAATTCATATCCCATTAAGGGTCTGGAATATCACATTGGAAGCAACTTGAGGCTCGGAGCATTAAAGTAGCATGCAATTCAGCAGCACGTGGGCTAAGGTTTTGCTTCTGAGTAGCAACTAAAAGAATTTTTGCTTTAACTTCCTTAGTAGAAAACAAAGGACGGGAGGGACCTGAGCATCCCTGGAGGTGTTAAAGACCAGGTTGGATGGGGCCTTGGGCAGCCAGATCTAGTGAGACGTGTCCCTGCCCATGGCTGGGGCGTTGGAACTGGATGATTTTTAAGGTGCCTTCCAGTGCAAACTATTTAATGAGTCTATGATTCTATGTTAACTGATCACTGGAGAGCTGAGTCACGAGTGTTCACAGCACAAAAGGGACAGATGATGGATGCACCAGTGAGGCTGCACCTTG
>WAAB01025588.1:12110-22913 GCA_013389865.1 Piaya cayana | reverse complement strand
AAAGGCTGACTTTGGTAAGATCCAAGTTATTGACATCATAGATCTGCTTCAGAGAATGGGAGTCATAAGCTCTAATATAAGCTTTGTAGGCTTCCTGGGCTGACTTGTGAAGGAAGTAGTTCTTCTCAATCAGTTTTTCCAGCTGAGACTGGATGTCTGAAATCTGTGACCATGAAAACTCAAATTCACTTAGTGGTACCCTGGCTTGCTTTAGGTAACGAAGAAAGCCTAGTTCTTCTGGTCTTAATATGAGCAAAGCATGTCCTTTACCCTGGCAGTTCTACCAACACGATGGCAGTTCTACCAACATCTGATAGCGATGGAAAGTAAAATCCTCTACCTTTGTTTTCAGGACAGTGCAATCCAGATTTGGGATGGGTTTCTAATTCAAACCATTTCTTTGCACACACAGCTCCTGGACTGTTTCGGGATTCCTGTGCTGATGGCTTTGTCATGGTTCATCCTCCGTGCAAGATACAGGCTGATCCATTTTCTTGCTGTTGCCATCTGTTTGCTGGGTGTGGGAACAATGGTGGGTGCAGACATTCTGGCTGGGAGACAGGACAGCGAAGGTAAGGAGTCCTGTATTCGGGGGGGAAAAGTGGAGAGATGTTTCTCATGATGGGATAACTTGTGAAGGAGAAAGAGGAGCAAGGGGGGAGCAGATATCTTAAAAGAGAAGAGAAGAAGATACACTGCTACTTCTGTTTCTTGTCCAAGAAGGTAGTGGCTGAGGACACACTCATTTTACAGGGAGCTCTTGAATTTTTTACTTGTAAGTTTGGGTTATTACACCTTAAAAGAGAAACACTTGGGTCAAATTTAAATTTTGCTGCTGTTCATCGGATGCGATGAAGCACCTCATTCTTGAAAGCTCGTTCACTTTTACTAATCATGTCAGATGGTCTAATAATAATAATAAATGTTGCTGCTTCTCCCTGCACTTTGTCTTGCTTACACAGTATCAGCCTGCTGGCAACCAGACTTCTCTGATTTGCAGTTTTTAATAAGCACAAATAGCAAGCAAAATGTTACTCAACGGCAGCTGACTTCTCCAAGCTATCTTTGGCAGACCCAGCAGAAACGGTCCATGTATCCTCAAGGCCCACGGGTCATATTCTGGGAAGCAGGGACTTACTTCGGGAGAGCAAGAGGAGACCTAGGCAGGGTGCTGGCATTCCTGGGACCTCCAGGAGGGAGGCTGGGCTCTGGGGTCCAGGCTCCAGCTGGCTGCAGATAAGGGCAGATCTCATCTTCTCTAGGATGCATGCCTAAACCAACCCACATCATTGCAGTAGTATTTTGAATAAGAATTTTGCATTTTTCAGAGCCAGAGGGTTAAGGCAAGGTAAATTTCAAGGAATTGCCTTCATCAGGCAGCATAGAGATAAGCTTCTTTGGTGTTATTTTGAGGCCTTAACTGTGGGTAAGAGATTAGAGAAACTGAGGTTTAGCTTTAATGTGATGTGGTACAAGTATCACAGGGAAAAAAGCTTTCTTTTTGCTGAGACTTCAATACAGTTGTGCTCTACTCACTGACCTGGGCGTCCTTACTGCTGCTTACCCTCATGTTTTCTCAGTGATTGCCAGCTGGCTCAGGGAAGGAAATTTTAAATCAATTCAAGGATTTAAACAACAGTGATCCCCTTGCTATTTAGCTGATGCATAACAGCAGTTACTTGGTGAGTGATTGTATCACGGGGAGTCCCATTTGCACGGTATAAATAAACCACAAGAGGACACACACCACCAACCATCTGCGGTGCCCACTTAAGACCCATCATAAATCTGAACCTGAATCTAGTCCCGCTGCAATCAATAGGCTGATTTTAGCAAGACTTGAATCAGACCTCACTGCAAAAACAGGGGCAATACCTAGAAAGGTGGAGAGCATCTGTAACCGGGAATTTTCTCTAGTCCCTACAGTGCCTAAGGTCAGCAAAAGTAGAGCTGGACCAGACTAAACAGCAGTGGCTTGGTCAGGATGAGATTTAAACACTGGGTTTAGCTTATTCCAGGTTGTGTAGGATGAGGTGCACAGGTTGCAGAGTTGGTGCTCAGACACCAGGCCGCTCCTCTGCACACACAGCAGATGTTTCCTTTCCCCTCGCCCCTGAAAACTCTAGGAAGTTGGAGATATTAAGAGATAAATTTGCTTGTTTTTATAAGGAAAGTTAAAAAGTGTTTGCAGCATTACCCTTATTGTGGATTAATATTTCTGTACAGGTAGTGACGTGGTGATTGGAGATGTCTTAGTGCTTCTTGGTGCTTCTTTATATGCCATTTCTAATGTGAGTGAGGAATACATTGTGAAAAATCTGAGCAGAGTGGAGTTTCTAGGAATGGTGGGCTTGTTTGGGACTATTATCAGCGGTCTACAGCTGTAAGGATCTAATATTTATTTTAAAACTAATTAAGAATATTCTACAGATGATTGCTTGTCTACCATGAAATGTTGTTTTTATTAAATTAATTCTTTGCTACATCTGCATTTGGCCCATATGGGAGTCCTTCCTCTTGAATTTCATTTTTGTTGCCGATCAGCATCCATTGTATATTCTTTTTCTTTGCTCTCCTCTTATTACAGCAATCCTAAAGCTGAAATCCTGAAATTGAACACATATGATACTTGCCTGTGTTTTTGATTTTGTTGGTCTTCATGAGGACACTCAGTATGCTGAGGACTGTTCACAGGAATATATTTCTTAATGATTTTTCTCTGTGGAAAAGCTTAGGAGATAATCATTAGCAGGAGGTCTTGCGTATTAAACTTCAGTTTAAAATGAAGCCATGTGTGCTCCTACAAATGGTCATGTTACAGTAACAGACCACATGCACTTAAGTCTGTCTAATGAATTTTATGTTCCTAATTTCTCATCATTATAGTTAATAATTTCCTCACATGGTTCATCAAATAAAACTGAATATCTGAAGGATGACAAAGCCTGGGAAGTAGCCATAAGAATTAAATAAAAGTGCTGTTGCCTTTCAGGCACTTGAATTTTCAAGTCTTTTTTTCATGCTTGTTAGACATTGGAGTTAATGTCATTCAATAAAATTAAAAAAAACCCCACCCTAATTATTAATCAAAATAGTTCATATATGTTTTGGTTTAAATTCTCTATTTGAATGTGTTTATTTTTCTTTTTTACTGTATTATATTATTTCTCTAACTCTAGAGCCATTGTGGAACGTAGGGAGATAATGAGAATTCAATGGAACTGGAAAATTGGTATGTGCATGACAAAATGATGTGCATTTTTACAGAACACTGGAAAATGATGATCATTTAGGCTTTAAATGCTGGGCTTTTCATTTTCTTTCTCTGGATATAAAGCAGCATTCATATTATATTGTCCCGAATTTATTTTCTGTAAACTTTGCGGCTCAACAAAGAGATAAGGTTTGCAGGATTAAACATTAAAAGCTTGGAGCTCAAATTTTGCGTTTTACATATAACATGAAATAATTTTTCAAGTTAAATTGAAATAAGTTAAAATTAATCCTATTTAATTATGAATGTGTTTTGTGTTGGAACATCACAAAAACATGTTTCTGTTGTCCTTCCTAAAAGAAATATGGGAAAAATGGATTTTGTGGTACATTTTGACCTCAACAGAGCTGTACATTATAAAGAAATGTGAGTCGAAATTTCTTCAGTCAGCTCTTACATTAACTAGGAAAGAATGAGAAGTTTTTTGTGTAGCTGCAGTAATTTTTTGCAGTATGAGGAAGTCTTGGAAAAGAAGTATTTCTTCCATGTTTTGTTAAACTTACATTTCCATATGTTTTAGGAAACCTTATCCTAAAGGATAAAAATGTGTAGTTTTAAGGCATCTGAAGGATATCAGTGCTCTTGAAAACCGTTATTCTGTGCCTTAGAAGTAACTTGTCGTCTTGTTTTACAGCATTACTGTTTACAGTCTTTGCGCTGTGTATGTTTGCGCTGTATAGCTTCATGCCAGTAGTGATTAAAGTCACCAGCGCAACCTCCGTCAACCTGGGTATTCTGACTGCGGATCTCTACAGTCTGTTCTTTGGGCTTTTCCTCTTTTTCTATAAGGTGAGTAGCTTTGTATTTTTTCACTATCATTTCAGATAGGATTTTACTCCAGAATTATAAATAAAATGTAACATTCTGAAAAGAGTCATTTGCACTTGCACATTTCTATTCTTTGTATCCTTCATCACTGGCAGATTTCAGTCAGGAGGAATCAGGCTTAGTTAGTTACGTAGCATTGCACCATTAGGAAGATAGTGATTTTCGAGCAATTTGATGCTTGATGGAATATGTCAATGTTGAGAGACAGTAAATAGTTTCCTGAGTTGTTCAACTGATAAGAGTTCTTGTTGTAATCCCTATGTGGAACTGTATGTTAGGATCACAGAATCACAGAATCACTGGGTTGGAAGAGACCCATCAGATCATCGAGTCCAACCATTCCCATCAAACACTAAACCAGGATATGGTTCTTCTCTCCAAGTACCCAGAGGGTTTGAATCTCTGCTCTGAAAGGCATTTGGTGTCTGAGAGAGGAGCAGTTTTGCTGAAGTTAATATTTTCTTTTAGAAGTTTAATCTGTTCATTACCAACAGGCCAGGTTGTATGGGGCCTTGGGCAGCCCGATCTAGTGGGACGTGTCCCTGCCCATCGCAGAGGGATTTGAACTAGATGATCTTTAAGGTCCCTTCCAACCCAAACTATTCTATGATTCTATGATTCTGACATCTTGGGATAAGATTCAAGCGCTCTCAGTGTTAGGGAGAGACTAAAGGAACTTTCAAAAAAATGCAGATAAATATAATATTCTGTATGTTCTCAAAAGGCAGTGGTCCAGAATATTTCTGGTAGTGTCTATTCAAGCTAAGTGACAGCAGTAAAAAGATTTCATTCCAACTCTGCACTTTTACCCAGAAAAATTTGTGGGAACCTTTACAGCAGTTGGAGTAATTGAATCAAGTGCTCGGTGACTGGAAGGGCTTAGTGAGAAGCCTGTGAACTTTGCTTAAGAACTTAATTTGTATTATTCCATGTGGTTGCTTTCTCTTCAGCACTATGGAGAGCCAGAAGCTTTTTAGGTCAGATATGTTTCTGAAAATGAAGGCCAATTTATTTTACAGCAGGGATGTCTGGTAATGGTGAGATCTGACTCTTTTCAAGAGTGTCTTAGCTCAGCTGTCTTTCCTGGTTAGGGTTCCAAAACTCACCCCAAGCTACAAATCCTCCATTAAAAAAGAATGTAGGAATCAAACTTACATTCTAACAATTAAAAAAATCCTTTCTAAGTTGCTTCCAAACATGTGTTTTGGCACACAGGTAACTTAACTCAAGAAGTGTTGATAAATTTATATTCATAATAATAAAGAGGAAGAAGTAAGCGAGAGCTCTGGAAGGGATATAATAAACTTTTATTCTTCAGCATTTTTAGCTTATTTTGGGGAAAGCTTTTTCTGGGAATGAATCATCTCATGTTGCTCACTGCAGGGTGTTCTGGTGGCAAAACCGAAAAATGAATTAAAGAAGATTTTGGGATTGTATTGTGAGAGCGTTTCAGATATTTAATAAAATAGGAACTTGCATCTGTGGTTAGAAACAATGAAATAGCAAAAAAAGGAGCAATAATAATGCCACATCTTTAGTAACCAGAGCGTCTGAGATAGCTTATGAACCAAGAGCTGAGAGCCTGATTTTGACACAGCTCTTAATGCAACTGAACACTTAGCAGTAGAAAATCTTTATTGCCAAGTTAACCATGTAGTTTCTTTACCTATGGGGTAAAGACATCAGTGTTTTGCTAGTACACTAAACTTTTCAGCCCTGTTTAAAGTGAAATGTGAATTTTGCATTCCTGTTTTGATGAGCTCTTTTTTTTCTTTTACCCCATAATGAATCTTTACTGTGTTTGTTCCTAATGAGCTCATTATATAGATACATCTAATCCCTCCAGAGATGTTGAAAAAGATCTCCAAATGTTCTTGTATAAAATCGTATGGAAGGGAGTTTACTGCAAATACTGACACTAGATGGAGTTAGAGTCCTCTGCTAACATTAAATTAGTCTTGATAGTGAGTATAGGGATATAAGCTTTGCAGGTATGACTGAAATCAGTATCTGAAGCAATGAAGTTGCTGCAATATTTGAAATGGAAAATAAAAAGGAAGGAAAACATCCAGGAAAAGTGAGGCCTCCCCAAGAAAGAAAGGAGAAAGGGAGGGAGGGAGGGAGGGAAGGAAAGGAAAGGAAAGGAAAGGAAAGGAGGAAGGAAAGGAAAGGAGGAAGGAAAGGAAAGGAGGAAGGAAAGGAAAGGAGAAAGGAAAGGAGGAAGGAAAGGAAAGGAGGAAGGAAAGGAAAGGAGGAAGGAAAGGAAAGGAGGAAGGAAGGAAAGGAGGAAAGGAAAGAAGGAAGGAAAGGAGGAAAGGAAAGAAGGAAAGAGAAAGAAGGAAAGAGAGAAAGAGAAAGAGAAAGAAAGAGAAAGAGAGAAAGAGAAAGAGAAAGAGAAAGAGAAAGAGAGAAAGAGAAAGAGAAAGAGAAAGAGAGAAAGAGAAAGAGAAAGAGAAAGAGAAAGAGAGAAAGAGAAAGAGAAAGAGAAAGAGAGAAAGAGAAAGAGAAAGAGAAAGAGAAAGAGAGAAAGAGAAAGAGAAAGAGAAAGAGAGAAAGAGAAAGAGAAAGAGAAAGAGAAAGAGAGAAAGAGAAAGAGAAAGAGAAAGAGAGAAAGAGAAAGAGAAAGAGAAAGAGAAAGAGAGAAAGAGAAAGAGAAAGAGAAAGAGAGAAAGAGAAAGAGAAAGAGAAAGAGAAAGAGAGAAAGAGAAAGAGAAAGAGAGAGAGAGAAAGAGAGAGAGAGAGAGAAAGAGTGTCGGTTACGAGTGTCAGTTACTGGAAACACTGACAGGCCTTGAATCATAGCTGTGCTGCAACAGGTTTTGCCTGAGAAGTTGTGTAGGTGCTTTGATACAGACCCAGTCTTGGCTCATTTGATGGAAATAGATGAGTCACAGGTAGGGACATGGACACTGCTGCTGCCTCCGTCTGGACATCTTCAGAGCTTGGTGCTTCCTCCTTTGCTGACTGAATACTTGAGTCCAAGCTCCTCCAGGCAAACAGCCAGCAAGATGAGAGAAAGGGCACGTATCACAAAGCCGCTGTGTTTCAGTCTACTTTGCCTTTTGCATGGTGCAGTCCAAGGGTTTCCAAGCCAAGGAATTGCAATGCCTTAATTGTAGATGCCTCCGTCATTTTTTAAATCAGTGTTCACTGTTCGGGTCCTACTGTTCATTTCATTCAGCTCAGCTGCTTGATAAACCAGAGTGAATTTTTCAAGTACACCTAATGAAGCTAAGGAGGTTAGGGAATATTGATACTATGATGTAGGATGTGTTGTGTCCCTCATCCTGCCATTTAAATCAGTGTAGTTTGGCAAAGATAAAGCAGGAGACTTCAACAAATCTGCTGGAAAAGTGTTCCTGGCTGTGGATAACTCGAACACTTTGTATTATTGAATTTGGTGTTAAGAAGTAAGCATTTATTTTTCTGCCAAGGTGAATGAATCTTGGCAATTACTGAACTTCTAACTGGCAAGTAAACCATAAAGAATGAAATGCCTAGTGTACTTCAGCAACTCAGAGTCTTACCTCACACAACTCTTAACAGAGCACAAATGCCAGTCTTGTAAAAGGAGTCCCAGTCTCCCTCTCTTCAAGAATTTACTGGGTGTAGAGCGAAAACTGGTTTTGATCCAGTAATAACATTTATCTAGCCCTGCAGATGGTTATGAGAGCTGTGCAGAGAACCAGCTGCTCTGGTGGCTTGCAGTGAGATGAAGAGATTCATCCCTTGCCAGGACCTGAAATATTTGGCTGTGCTGAAACAAAATTCTCTTAGGGGTACAGTGTTTCCGCATTCGTGCATGTAAACAACTGTCCTTGCGCATCACCAGATTTACAGCCATTTGTTCTCTTTCATAAGGTTCTTGTATGTAGACCTAGAGAAACTCCCTGCCCAACAGTGTTGAGGATGAAACGCAGAGAGGACCAGCCAGCAGCTTCAGTCTGTCGGTACATGGAGCTGTTTAATTTTGGTTTTCAGACCTCAATACAGACGGTGGTGGTAATCCTCATTAAAATAGTTTTTAAAAGGAAGGGTAGCTTTCACATACTTAAAACAAGGCAGCATTGACATCAGATGATTTAATGTGTCCCTTTCTTTCCTTTGCCAGTTTTCGGGTCTTTATATCCTGTCCTTCATTATCATCATGGTGGGCTTCACCCTGTATTGCTCGACTCCAACTCGGACAGCAGAACCCACTGCGTTGCCACAGCCCAGCAGCACCGGCTTGGATAACGCTGCGCTAAAGCTCGAGGAGAGTGACAGTGAAACTCCTGCCATAACTGTACAGTTCACAAGAGGAGAAGCTGTGGTGGTCAGCACTGATTAAAGAAACGGCAGCACTTCTTAAACGGAGCTTTTTTTTTTTTTTTTTAAACTGGCAAATTTCCCTCAAATATTAATCTGGCGAACTGTTCTACAGTCAAGGCATATGTCATGCTGTGCTGGTTTTAATGCACTGGATAGACTTTTAAGGCCAGGTCTTCAATCAGTGAAACTGTATTGATTTACCCTTGCAGAAAATCTGGCCCTAAGAAGACAGAGTAGTATTTATGTGGAGTCTCTGCAAAGTGAGGGCTGTTATTTTTAAATGCTTAATTAACTTAACAGCAAGTACACGGGGGGAAAAAACTAAGCCAAACCAAGCTCTCAGGTCAGTAACAGGAGCAAATATTTTTTTATATTGCATTAGGGAATTAAATATGAAAGATACCATCTGAGGGCTTAATGGTTCCCACACCTCAGTGCTGGGTACTCACAAACAGCATCTTACAAAAGCCACTCGGCTTCTCGGAGGATCTAGTTCTGCAAGCCATATTGCATACAAATGCCTTCCATGTGCTGATGGACTTCATTACTCTGCTGGAGATTTGCTTCTTACATCCTATCCAAATGTTCATCTTCTCATAGTGCTGCACTCGCTGTCACAGCTGGGGCTGCAGCAAGTATTTCAGTTTGAATTTTGCTAGTAAGGGAAGTCTGAATGTTTTTATAATCCCTTCTTTTTCTCTCTCGGTGGGCTGTTGTTTGGTGCATTTCCACTAGGTGGAGGAGACAAAATCAGGTTCTTCCAGCCTTACTATTCAGTAAGACCTCAATGTAGTTGTTTGGGTTTTTTTCCTGAAAGAGGCAGCAAATGGTTTTGAATTGAAGTTCAGTTCTCAGTTAATTTCTCCCTGAAACGGGACACATTTCTGTGGAAAGATTTGAATAAAATTGACGTTTCTTAAAAACAAGTTGAAGCATCCTAGGCAATCCTCATTGCATCAATACTGACATAATCTCCAAAATGTTCAGTGCTTTCAGTAGATTTATTGGCTATTTTCCTCCCCCTCTTCGTATTTACATTAAATGATTTTAAAAATGCAAGGCTGCAGTTTTAACATCAGAAAACATACTGGGACTTTATTTTATTTTATTTTTTTGTACAAGTCTTTGTAGCTCAGGTGTTTGAAGGAACAAATTAATAAAGTTTTCAGCAGCTGAAGAGGCATCTCCTGGTTTGTACGTGTTTTTTTGAGCAATAAAGAAATTCTGGATTAAAATAATATTGTTGATTTTACTGACCAAATGATTCTTCTAACATCTGGGCTCTGCTGGAAGACCATCTGTGGGATGGTCTGAGTGCACAGGCAGTAACATCTCAATATATAGACTATGGAGAACAAAACTGTGTAAAACACAGCCCATTAACTATGGATTTTTATCTCCAAGACTTTTGAAATATGAATGTAATAGCATATTGTAATCTGATTCGAGCAAATCGGGCTGGACGGGACTTCTACTGAGCTGTGAGGAGAGAGGAGCAGTGTGGGGTAGCTTGCCAGCTCAGATTCACTGTCGCACTGGGACGGCTTTACTGATTTGGCTGGCTTATATTCAGAATTAAAAACTTTCAAACCTTAATTTACAAATACGAGCTGTCATTTAACTTCACATGAAATGTTTTCATGCCACATTATGTTAGCTACCAACAAAGATGTGTATTAGTGCAAAGAAGGTCCAGAAGGTCTTTCGAGCTTCAGCAAGGACAAGGTTGATACTTTTGTGAATTGTTCTATGCCCTTGCCATCTCTATGATGCGAGGCTCTCATTTCTATCCCTGTGACTCTGCTGGAGGAGGAGGTCTCCTCTGTCAGCCTGGGAGGGTGGACAGCCACATGCTGATGTCTGTGCATGGATGGTGTCCTACCCTCCCTCGCCTNGAGCTGTCATTTAACTTCACATGACGTATTTTCATGCCACATTGTTGGTAGCTAACATAAAGATGTATGTTAATGCGAAGAAGGTCCAGAAGGTTTTTCAAGCTTCAGCAAGGACAGGGTTGATACTTTTGTCAATCATTCTGTCAATGATGCTATGCCCTTGCCACCCCTATGATGCGAGGCTCTCATTTCTATCCCTGTGACTCTGCTGGAGGAGGAGGTCTCCTCTGTCAGCCTGGGAGGGTAGGCAGCCACATGCTTATGGCTGTGCATGGGTGGTGTCCTACCCTCCCTCACCTTAAATTACAGAATCACAGAATCACCGGGTTGGAAGAGACCCATCGGATCATCGAGTCCAACCATTCCCACCAAACACTAAACCATGTCCCTCAGGACCTCGTCTACTCGTGACTTAAACACCTCCAGGGAAGGCAAATCAACCACCTCCCTGGGCAGCATATTCCAATGCCCAATGACCCTTTCCGTAAAAAACTT